>VXBL01007874.1:838112-908077 GCA_013400195.1 Aramus guarauna
AGGAGGAGGATTTGAGGTCTCTGGGATGCTCTGAGGAAAGTGCCGCAGTACAACCCCAGCCAAGCTGGCGTGGCCGGCAGGCGAGGCGGCAGGGAGGGGACCTACCCAAGTTGGGGAGAGGGGAAAGAAACCCCAAGCAGGAGCATCCTGGCAGGACTGCAAAAATGCTGTTGTCTTTAGGTTTCCTTCCTCGCCTTTCCCTCATCCTTCACGTGTCCCAGCCCCAGCATCCGGGGTGTTGCCGACTCAGCCAAGAAATTTGGAGAGTGAGAAGGTGCTGTGAGCCCAAGGCGGGAGCACTGGAAAATATTTTGGCTTTTGGATACCCTCTGATGGGAGGAGAGGTCTGCCAGGGGTACACCAAGCACTTCCTGCCTGTCCTGACAGAAAAAGCGGGGACGGTGTCCGGCCTTCTCCTTCCCCCACGTCCCAAAATGCCACCGGGCATCCAGAGAGAAATGTGCTGAAGTTGATGGGACGTCAGGGGACATCTTGCTATCAACACCAGTTTCCCAGGAGGAAAAATGTTTTCTAGGATAAATAACAGTCCATAGTGCATTATAGGTGGGGAGAAAAAAAGGAACACACCACGGTAAAATCTCAGTAGCCAAATACAGAGCTCCCCCGGGAACGTCTGGTCTTCATCGTGGTGTGGTGGCTGCACCAAGCAGGTCGCAGATGCCCAGAACAATGAGGTTAGATTAGGCAGAACGTAAACCCCTACCAAGTGGTGCCCAGATTTGCAGGTTTGGGAAGCAGAGGTGGCAGGGCTGAGGAGCAAAGCCAGGCCGCCGAACCACAGAGTTCCCCTTTTGGGGGAAAAAAATCCCCCTCACGAGTGGATCCCACCTTGATTTTGCTGCTTGGCACCATAAAACTCGCCCGATTAAAGGCACGTAAACCCGCCAGTGTAATTTCCTGGCTTATATTTTTACATTTAGAGCACATTACGTCCAGCAAGACCCAGGCTTTTGAGGGAAGCTTTGGTCAATTAAGATTAGCTGTCATTTCGCATTTATGACTGTCATTTATGAATTCTCCTCATTGCCAACAGGCAGAAAGGGAAGATGGTGCANGCTAAATGCTCTTAAAAATGAAATCTTTCCTCCCAGCTCGTTCCCAGTCAAACCAGCAGGACAATGCGCTGGGCCGGGAGAAGGGGAGCGAAGGAGAAAAGAAGGGAAGGGGTTAACCCTCTTCTCATGGTAAAGCACTGAGGCTGCCTGCCAGTTTTCGGAAAAGCTGCAAGTCATTCTGCCAGGAGGAGNCCAGAGAGAAATGTGCTGAAGTTGATGGGACGTCAGGGGACATCTTGCTATCAACACCAGTTTCCCAGGAGGAAAAATGTTTTCTAGGATAAATAACAGTCCATAGTGCATTATAGGTGGGGAGAAAAAAAGGAACACACCACGGTAAAATCTCAGTAGCCAAATACAGAGCTCCCCCGGGAACGTCTGGTCTTCATCGTGGTGTGGTGGCTGCACCAAGCAGGTCGCAGATGCCCAGAACAATGAGGTTAGATTAGGCAGAACGTAAACCCATACCAAGTGGTGCCCAGATTTGCAGGTTTGGGAAGCAGAGGTGGCAGGGCTGAGGAGCAAAGCCAGGCCGCCGAACCACAGAGTTCCCCTTTTGGGGGAAAAAAATCCCCCTCACGAGTGGATCCCACCTTGATTTTGCTGCTTGGCACCATAAAACTCGCCCGATTAAAGGCACGTAAACCCGCCAGTGTAATTTCCTGGCTTATATTTTTACATTTAGAGCACATTACGTCCAGCAAGACCCAGGCTTTTGAGGGAAGCTTTGGTCAATTAAGATTAGCTGTCATTTCGCATTTATGACTGTCATTTATGAATTCTCCTCATTGCCAACAGGCAGAAAGGGAAGATGGTGCACGAAATAAATAGATAATTGACGGAGAAGCTCGTCAGGGCCCTGATTTCTATACCCCTGTCATCTCTGGTTCAGCTCTGTCCTATGAGTCAGCTCCGGAGGGCTATGGAAAACCATCGCCGTTTCGGCACCGCTATTAACCTGCACCTTTGTTCTCCTGCTGCTGCTCAGGGTGAGTCAGGGGAGCAGGAGCGAGGGCTGTCTGCCAGCCGGGGTGCCGCTGCCTGTAACCTACACTGGTCCCAGTGGCACCAAGCCTCTGCTCTACTGGGCAATGCTGGAGAAAGGAGATTGGGCTGGAGGGACCGCCATGCTGTCCTGGCATGGGGGGTTTCTGGTTATGACGGCTTGGGATGACATCAAAGCAGCTACCCCCGTGCTACGGATGGGTGGGAAGGGGAGTACCTGGATATTTGCTCAGCACCCTCCTTGCACAGCTCCAGCCTAGCAGAGGGAGAGTGGGACCCCGCGGCACCCAGCACACAGGGCTGGGCGGCACGTCGGTGCCCCAGACTGCACAGGGGCTACACAAAAAAGTGGCCAAATTGAGGGAAAGCGTGGGGAATATTTCAAATATATGTACTTAAATGGGCAATCCTAAACGCCCTGTGCTCCTGGGAGCGCCTTAAAACCTTTTTTGTCCTTTTTACCCCTTGCTTGTGCAATTGCATAATAACAAGATGACCTTGAGAGAGAAAAATGAGCTACTCCAGGATGCTGGTTCAAATGATGAGAGCTTGTGTAACACTGTATTTCTGGCAGGCCATCACTCCAAAAATGTATGTCCCTAATCAAAGGTAGATATAAAAAAAATATTTCTCTGCTACCACAGCACTGTTTCTAAGGCACATGTTATTAGCAGTGCATTGTTGAGCAAAGGGGTTAAATCTATACGTCTTTTACATTGCATGATGTGTACCTCTCATTTCTGCATAGATCTGGAGCGAAGATGAAATAGCTCATTACTCATCAGTGGCAAACAAAAAGTACCATGAATCAAATTAATGGTCAAGGGGGAAAAAGGAAGATTATTGGGTTCCCATTGTTCAATGTCTGTCTTATCTTGCAGGAATGCCAAGGAGCAAACAAGCCCCCCGCCTTGCGCGGAGCACCTTCCCCGAGCGAGGTGCTCGGCAGTAACCCCGTGCAGTAAACCCTACGCCCTTCTGCGCAGTTAATAATTAGAGCTGAAAGCAAAAGAAAACAAACACAGTTTGATCTGGTACCTGAGGGAAAGGTTAGGGATAGTCTTTATGTTCCCGGACAATGGGTCTTGCAAAGCTCACAGAGGCGGTGCCGGTCGGGGTGAAGATGCAAAGAGCCACTATCAGCCCACCTTATCTGGTAACCCACTGCGCGAGCTGGGCAGGGCTCCTTGCCGCCTGTTTGCAAAGGGCTGCCGCAGTCCACCCGAGCACAGCCTCGTCAATGAACAACTAGCGAAGGGGCAAGAGGCACACGGGGCCCAGGCTGGAGGCCACGGGCCAAAGATCACTTGGTTACGGGCCCTGTGCATCATTTTTCCTTGGGAGGGAGAATACCACGGATCTCATCCAAAGGGGTGTGAAGGTGGTGGGACAACTCCCCTCGGGTCCCATCCTTCCCCCGCATCCGTTTCTGAACATGGATCGGAGTTTTATCAGACCATCTTCAAACGTACATGTGGTCACCACATTGTTTCTCACTTCTCTTAATTGTGAGGCACACTCCTCACCAGGGTAGCCACCGCCTCCCTCTCCCCACAGCAACAAACGTCGACGCCAAAGGACTTCACTTCTCCTTCCGTCATTATCTTTCCATGTCCTTCACTTCAAACGTTGGTCTAGCACTGAAGCCTTTCAAGCAGCTGGCGACAGGACAAACTAAACTTGGAATAACTCTGGCTCTTCTCTGAATCCTTTTTTGCAGTATCACCTCTTCGAGGTCACAAGACCTGCAGTCGCGCAGGGAAGGACTGTCGCCCTTGCTTTGAGCTGCTGTCATTGCTGATGAGAAGCTCCCACACCCTTTCCTTGGAAAAAGAGTCCCCACAAAGTACGGGTCAAGAAAGAATAGCTTTCCCCTTGTTACAGCGGATGATTACATATATATTGTATATGATGATTGCCTTTGACCGCATGGGCTAGCGTGACTCCTAAGAGTAATATCCTCTGTGGGAAGATGTTAAATTCGGTCCCCATTCGAGCCGCCGGGACCCCGTCCAGCTCTGTGGCCCACAAAACACAGGTCCAGCTCTGCTGAGCCACTGAGGGGACCACGGGGCGGCCGACGCTCAGCGGAGTCTGCTGCAACACCTCGGCTGCCTCCTGTTATTTCCCCCATCATGGTACGCAGCCTATGGCTAGAGGTACACATTATCTTCAACCCAAACTCCCTTCTACCATTTTTCCCCTCCCAGAAACACCTCCCACTTATTCTTCTCACCCTACCAGGAGGGTCTCGACCACACTGGGAAGCTCCATCGGCAGCGGTTTCCCTGTCCTCGCAGCCGAGCTCTCCCTCGGTTTCCTCCTGAAGCCCCTCAGTTCTGGGTGACTCAAGGAAACATTTGCTTGTGATGCTGGGAAAATTCAAACCAAACCGGTGTGTTTTGCATGATGGGGATGCTGCTGAGAATTATGACATTTCTTTGCGCTCGGAGACGGTGGTGAGTGACTGGTGCGGATGCAGCGGATCTCTGGCAGAATTACAGCACTTACTCTTTTGAGTAGAGGATGGATTTTCAAATAATTTGCAAATAAATTGGATAATTTGCCTGAGTTAGAAGTACTTTGGAAAATACATCCTTTGACAAATTTAGCAGCAGTCTTCAGACTTCTGCCTTCTCATGAGCGTGACAGAGGAAATGCGCAGATGTTTCTCCAGCCTTCCCTTAGGGGCAAAGTATTTTCGCCCAGGTTGCATTCACGAGGTCTCAAAGGACGGCAGGTGAGTCCTTCTCCTGCCGTTGAGCACTGAAGCTTTTGGGAAAGGAAAAGGCAATAACGTCTGTCCCAGAGACTGTCCCGTTTCATAGCGGGTGGAGCTCCCTCCCGGGAGAACACGGGTCATGAGTTGGCACAATTCACCCATCTCTTAGAGAAGAGGAAGGTGGAAACACGCGTCTGCTCTGAAATGGGGATATTTGCTGGGGCAGCAATGGGCTTAGCGCAGCTGAGAACATTGGGAGCTGACATATCTTTTGGAAAAGCACGAGGGCTGTGAAAGGAGCAGGAGGATGGGGTTGGGGGGCACCCAGACGCCTGCATGGTGCTTGTGTGCACAAGAGGAATGGGGAGAGCGTGTGGGCAGGAGGACGGTGTAGGGGCACGTGAGGGGACGTGAGCTGCAGAGGCAGCGGGGAGGGTCTGCGGGGCATGCTGAGTTACCTGCTTCAGGAGTTCTGCTTTATGAAACCAGCTTGGCTTCTCTGTGTCCCTGCAAGAAAGCCAGAGCTTACAAATGAGCACGCTCATGAAAGACCAGAAATGTAAATTCAACCGGTGTTCTCCAGATTTAAGTCGTTACATTTCCTGCATATAATGCTGTTCTTTCTGCATTTCACAGTCGCTGTACAAATCTGACATTTTCAGCCTGGGCAAAAGAGGAAACTCCTCAAACTGATATACACACACACTAAAGCTAAATGCATCCATGGTTGCATGGTTAAAAAAAAAAGAATACTCAAATTGCACGTGGTGCCATCCTCCTCTCCCCAACCCTCGCCATTATAATCTGAAGAAGAGCAAAGATCAGATACACATTTAAAGATTTGGAAAGTCACAGTTCAGGCATCTCCAGATCCCTGACTCTACCCAGTGTTGATAGCATCAGAAAAAATAAAAAAAGGATTAACAAGATTGTATTTTGGAAATCAGGCTCATCTAGTGCTGGACTGAAAACTTAGCTGAAATGTTGTAGATGCCTGACTGCTTCACAGTGTCACTGTGGGGCAGAGTTAAGGTTTGTCTCAGCCTACCTAATAGACAACTCCTTACTCCAAATAAGTTTGCTTTTTTTCTTAGATTCAACAATTATTTGTGTTTTCAGGATTCACAGCATTTTGTTTTGGCAGAATCAAAACATGCCAATGATTTACTTTTCCTTAAATATGGATGCTCTACCTTACTCCCCTCAATGTCGTAGGCTTTTTAGTTTTCCCCTGTAGGGGATAGAAACAAGGATGCCTAAAACTGCCGTTGGTGAGTTAATTAAGATTATATACAGTATTTTCACACCTTTTAAGGTTTTTCTAGTGCAAATGCCCTTCCATACAGAGGCAGTGGCATGCTGCAAAGCAGCCCCAAAGCTCTTGCTCTTCTTGCTCTCAGTCATGGTTCTTGTTTTCCCAGGGAAGCAGGGTACGGGTGCAGGGACTAGAGAGGTGCTGTAAGATGGACATGTGTCCTTGTGCCTCTCGCTTAGGGATGCACGTGCAAATGCACACGTATTTGTCTGCATGACAGTGTAAGTGGAATAGCCTTGTTACCCTTTCCATCTCCCACCTCCTCCTTGGGACTGCTGCTGTTGTGGGAGCGCACATAAAGACACGGCCTGGGAGGAAAACGGGATGAACGACCCAAGGGCTGTCTAGATTTAACAGGGAACACTACGTGGGGAACCAGCCCCTTCGGGCGTTTGTGGCCCTTGGTGTGAAACCTTGGTTGGCTTCAGCCCAGTAAGACCCTGCTGCCCTCACACGCATGGTCCTTGCCTCCACCCATAAGTGATGAGTGTGATCCCTGTGCTGTGCTTCCTGGGGTACATCAGCCCTACAGGGACAGGGTGTTTTGGGAGCCAGACACTGTCCCACGGCCAGCCCCACTGCTCAGTGCTCTTCTCCCGTTGCTGCCCCTGCAGACTGCAACACGTCCCACTGCACCGTCCCACCTCATTTCCTTTAAGGTAAGAAGTCACCCAGCTTCTCTTTGGTTGTTTTTCCCATCTGGGCTTGGGGCAGCAGATCCTGAGGCTGCACCTGGGCAGGGAGGTGGGTGGCACAGGGCTGGGGCAAGGAGACAGGACCCCACGTCCTTGCTCTTTCCGTATTGGAGCTGACCTCCTGAGAAGGCAAAGTGCTGACCACAGATCTTCTCTTCCTCCTCCTCCTCCGCTCGCTCTCCAGCAGTAATGCACATGTGCCTTGTCCATAAATATATTATTTTGTGTTCCTGCCAGCCCAGACTAATAGGGCTAATGTTTCCTGAGGAGCAGCCCAAAGCTACATTAGCCGCAGATGTTTGATTGATTTAAAACAAAGAGCCCGACCGCCAAACTGCTCCATATGGTTTCTCTTCCTGTCACTTTGCCTGCAGGGTTATCTCTGAAATGCAATTAAGGTGCTTAAAAGTACATTTTCAGGAAGATGCAGAATTGATGAGGGTGGGTTTGCCGATGGGTGCCTCCAAATTGTTCGAGCAAGAGCGAGGAAAGTCATGCCCTACCCTTAGCAGCTGCACACGTGGTTTTTCCACTTACATGAGGATCTTAAATAGGAGGGCAGGCCAAAAAATGACCCCATTGTAAAGACTTTGCTGTAGATTTACTTTGCCAGTACTCATGTCTCCTGATATTCTGCTCATTTATTATTGAAGTCAAACATTTCTCTAATTAGATATTTACGTGGTAACTTAAGTGCTGCAGAGATTTCATTCAGCCCCACCTCTCCCCTGCTCCCACTGCCTGGGCACCGGGGACGAAATCCCTCTCTTGTGTAACTCTTGAAGACACAGCGATGTTGCCGAGGACGAGCCGGGCTCTGCCTGTCGTTTGCCGTGAGGAGGGTGCCAGTCCTGCCTGAGCACCGGCAGATCGACGTCGTGCCCGGGGATGCCCGCGCAGCCGTTGCAGACCCAGCGTGCCAAGCCTGGATGCTGAAACCGAGCCCTGGTCCCCCGTAGGTAGGGCTGAGGTCCTGGCAACACCCAACTCGTGCGCCCTGGGGAGGTTGAGGCCAGCACGGGAAAGTTAGGGCTTCTTTGGTTTTAATGCACGGCATAGATGTTTGTAGATGAAAAAAGTGTGCTTCTGTATGCCAACCCTCCATCTTCTCCTTAGTTCAGCAAACACAGGCAAGCAGCGGTCCCTTACAGGGCACTTTTAAAGAACTTAAATTCTTTCTGTAAACGTAATTTTTTAAATCCTGTTTCATGAAAACTCCCCAGATAGGTGCCCAGCATCTGGTATCTTACTCCACGTCTTGGTGCGTAAGGAAAGGAGAGTGGGATGAGGCACCTGCTCACCTGAGGGACTGCCAGGTCCCCTCTCTGGACTACTGACAAAAAAAATATCCACGTATTTGAGCAGGGAATCCCAAGCCATGGTGCAGAATCAATTTCATATTATGGAAAACAGAAATAATTACATTGCAACAGGTCTGAAGATTCATGGCAGCAGTACATGCTGTAAATATACAGCAGCACAGGATAATTATCTGGTGCTCAACCATCTTCAGACTAGACCTCTGTTAACCTTGTCCTTACCTCTTTCAGAATTAAAATCCTGAGGTAATTCATCATAGAAATTCTTGGTAACTTCAAGTATAATTGCTAAGTAATTTTCAAGCACATGTAATTACCATGCCCGATTAATCTCATCATGAGTCTTAAAGCCAGGTTGTTTAATGGGCCTTAGATCTAAATAAACTCTGGTATATATATGTATATATATGCATGTGTGTGAGCCTGTTTGTATCGGAGAGAAGGCAAGCAGCCTTCAGAAATGCATCTTTCTCTGTAGGCTGCTTTATTCCCTAATTAGGCATTTGTAGAAATATTAGCCTGGCGATTACATAGTCCTTAAATCCACATGAGCGATGAACATTATCCAGATCTCCATGACCATTTAAAGTGAAGTTTTTCACAGAAAACTAATTTTACAAACACCACCATATTGCACCATGTTTATTTTCTTTCAAGGGCTTCCAGAGCAAATGTTCTTCAGGTCCAAACAAGAGGAGAAGCTTGCTTTCCTTTCCTGCCCATGCCGCAAAATCAACTTGAGATCTGAAACCTCAGCTATTTTCTCCTCTTGGCTTTCATACCGCCTCAGGGAAGGGAAACACGGACTAGAAGAGCCTACCCAGCCTTCGCTAGAAGATCAAGTAAATGAATTTAGCTGCTCTCTGATTCATCCCTACACCACCGATCATCCGTAATAAAACAGCGGAAAGGCTCAGCCCTAACTGGGTTAATAGGTTAAACGAGGTGTGCTGGCTCCCAGTAGATGCAGAAGCACTGGTCCCCGCACCTTCGTGGCAAGCACATCTTCAGCAGCTCGTGTGAAACTGCCTGCTGTGCCCACAGCTTCTTGCTCCGGCAGCGAGAGCAGAGACCTGTTTCAGCTCATGACCGCAGGGTCCGGGCTGGCAGGTGGGTGAGGAGACCTCACCTCCATGTGTGCGTGGGACACGGGGAGAGCACCACGGAGGGTTTGGTCCCTTTGAGGGTGGATGCGAAGCGTATTGCCGGGGCGAAGGGCCTTCCTGGTGCCCTCAGCAGTGCTGCGTGGGAAGTTGGTGAGTGGGAGGCTCCATCCCTCCCGTGGATGCAGACCCACTCCCCGCGCAGCCGGACCACCCGTGGTGGCAAACCGAATGCGTGGGCAGGTTCCCCAGCAGCAGCGTCCACCTGCACCTGCTGTTCCCAGCGGGGCAAGGCCACTACCAGGGCCACTGCAGGACCAGCCTCTTAGGGCCAACAACAACGTGGCCGTTATAAACTGCTTGAGGATAACATTCAACATGCAGTTCATAAATTAAGTTTTGCCTGCAAAGGTCACTGTTAGGTTATAGCGCAGAGATTAAGCACCTAAGGCCTGTGGTGCGTGCAGAAGGTGTTAGAATAACATGACGGGTGACTGAAGCATCCAATGCGACACAGATTTCCCCCCAACAATTTGCCACAGCCATGCTCTGAAGACATTTCCTCTGAACTGAAGACACCCACAGGGACCTGAACACACGACTCAGAAACCTCAAAGCAAGAAAGGCGTTATTAGCCTGTGGTCCTCAGAACTGAGCAAGTCCTTCAAGCTTTGAATGCATTTTGTAGAAATCAGTCTAAAACAACTTGCTAAAATGGACAGGGAGCAAGATTCACTGTATGAAATTTGAGAAAAATATCTGAAGACCTCTAGAAGGAGAAAGATGATTTTTTTTTTTTTTTCTCCTGCATTCTGCGGCTTCACATTTCCATACAAGGTTGAATCTACAATTTCCTGCCGTTTCTCCTTTCTTCTGAAAAATATTCTTTAAAGAGAAGTGCCAGGAACATTGCCAGCCAGGCAAATGCAGCATGAGGTATTCTTTACAAGGCACCACCCCAACCCCTGCAGACAGCTTTGTCCCCTGCCTTATCGCCCTTGCAGGTGTTGAGACGTGGCCTTGAATTCGGCTGTCCTCTGTGCCTGCTGCGCCTCACACCAGCGTCCCGGGTGTCTGGGACAGCCCTGTTGCCTGCTCCGCACAGGGATAAAGCCCCATCCTGCCCTGCATCTGTATCTCTGGGAAAGCCTTGCAGAAAACTCCGTGCAAGCATCTGCTTCCCACCCAGAGGAGCAGCCGTGGCCCCGGGACCAGGCTGCTGGAGCAGCAGGAAATCTGGACATGGTGGGAGGCTTGTTAATAGGAAATAGCCGTGGCACTGAGCCACTGCCCGCTTTGGACCCTTCTCTGATTCCTCTCTAAGCTACAGCAAATTCAGCTGGTTCTCGGAGCTACGCTTTATCTCCCCTCTGGGAGGTTTCTGGGTCAGCTGTATTAAAATGCATTTATTCTTAAGGGGGTCAGTAATCTGACACAATAGTGATGTACGAGTGAATGGGGAGAATACATAAATTTCTAACAATGCAGAAAAAAAGAATCCCAGAGTTTTGCTATCTGTAAAAATGGAGCATGGGATCTGTCACTTCATGTCACGACAGCCAAATTAAACAAATGCAAGCTGACAGGAGGAAAAGAAACAAAGGACTTCTATCCAATTACTTCCAGAAGAATATTAAATTATGGGGGCACTTGCTTTTGTGTTAGCAAATAAGTATTTAAATGGACCTAAAGTCCTTCATATTCTGAAAGTTGGGCTTATCTTCACAGGAGAAAGGGATGCTGTGGACACTCGCTCCTGAAAGGGAAACGGAGGACAGACGGTGCCTTCACAGGAGGGTGTAGGCTGACACGTGTGGATTGCGTGGCCGGGAACGGTGCTCCTACGGCTGTTGAGATGAGGGAGGGGGTGGTGAGAACACCTGGGCATCTCATTTTGGAGGTCTCCATCACCGCTGCTGAAGCAACAACTTGAGGGTATCACAAGAGCCCTTGAGATGGAGATGCCCTTGCAAGCAATAGCTCAACTTCTTTTTTTGTAGCACGCAAACAGTTGACTTTGGTGACCAGTAGCACCAAGAAAAGAAGTCCACCTTCTGAACTTGGAAGTTTTAAGAAGACAATACGTACAGCTAAGCCCTGACGTGCTGGGGGCAGGTGGAGCTGCTAGTGCTGCTGTGTGCTGCCATGGAGGAGGGACTCTGAGCATTGCTGGTGCGGAGACAACGGCCCAGGGCTTTTGGCAGCAGAGCCCCGAGAGGTGCGGGGAGGAGATGGCTGGTTACCATGGGGCATCGCTGGGTGCCAGCGGGATACACAGCCTGAAGGAAGCACCAGGGAGGAGCCATGGCTGACTGCACCGCCTGTCTGCAAAACACAGCAATGGTGGCTCCACGTGCATGCGCAGCAGTTGTCTCCCACGCAAGCAGGACACGCAGGATACCACACAGATAGTTCAATGGAAGAAGAGGTTGACCCTACCACCCTTGGTCTCTCTGGCAGGAGGCTCCAGGAGGTCCTGCCAAGCACCGAGCAGGGTTGGGTGCAGTGTGAGTTGGAGGTGGCATTTAACTGATGGCCAGACTGCAAGGACCGAGTGTCCTGTGCTGCCTCCAGCACCAGAAAATGAGAAGCGGTGTACACAGACGGGGACTCTGTTTAAAGCAGGCTGCTCAGGGATGTGAGTAAACGTAGAGCTGGCAGCACAAAACAGATAAATATTGCAGTACTGGAGACAGATCAGCCACAGAGAGTATGACCTGCTGGGACAAATAGGGGTGTGAGATGTTTGCAAAGAGTACAGCTAGGGACAGAAGAAAGCCAAATTTAAGCCGTGTGAAAGTCCAGCTTGACCCTAGGAAAAGGTGAGCGCAGACTTGAAACTTCTTGATGATTGCAAGATCGAAGTGGTCTGTTTGACCCAGTCTGCGAGACATGGACTATGCAAAGGCTCCTCTCGTAAGAAACATGGTTAGGAAAGACAAATCCTGGCAATCTCTGGTGTATCTGACACGCTGCGCTCAGGCGAGTGGTCGGAGCAGGCTGCAGCAGGACTGAAATGCATCACGGTGAAACAGGAATGTGAGTCAAAGACACTTTCCCCTGGGTGCGCACACGGAAGAGGAAGGTGAAAGTGTCAGGAAACATCAAGAACCTCACAAGAGAGAGAAAACAGATACTGAAAGACAGCTGTGAGCAGTGACGAATGATACGGGTGATGACCATGCACTTTCCCAAGGTGCAGGTAGCTGCCCACTGACACAGCCCAGGGACCTGCCTGCGTAACCCGTGAATGCCTCTGGCAGGAGATGGCCCCAGCCTGGCTTGCACAGACAGGCCTTGGGAACCCCAGGGTGAAGGTCGGTACCCACGATCCGCGAGGTCCCTGCCAGGACAGGGGTGCAACCCCAGTGCACAGGGTGCCGAGGAGAGGTGCATGCCCAGGGGAGCAGGACAGCACTGCCACAGCTTTTTAGTGACCTCCATCTTCCCTGGTGGGAAGCAAGGCAGGTAAAACCTAGAGCTGGGGAGGGAGGAGTGGGTGGATCAAAGCCCCTGTATCCCACCCTCCTCTGGGACACCCTGGCCAACGCTTCTCCAACTACCTGGTTTTGTTACCTGGTGGTGCAGGTGCAGTGGTGGGTCCCAGGTAAAGGGAATATTTTGCTGGCCTCTGTGGCTATGCCTCCTGTCCAGGAGATGGGCAGATGGCCAAGGAGCAGCTCTGACCCACCTCTGGCAAAGCTGGGAGGGCAGCGGTTCTGGCAGCTCGAGGAACCTGCCTAGTGGGTGATGCCAGGGCAGGAGCTGCTTGCGTCAGAACTCCGCACAGCAGTAGCCTTACCCAAATTTTAGACTTATTTGTATTTATTTCTGCCATGTTAACTCTGCCTGTGCAAGTCCAGGAGTGTCCCTGTTTAAGGAGAAGCTACGGAGAGATGCTTTGGATCACGCGCTGGTATGACCAGACCCTTGTATCATTGAAGCTTAAGGCAGGGAAGGGAGGGGAAAGAGAGAAGGCCAAATTCCTTTGTCGCATACCCTGCTGCAAGTCCAGAGTAATTACATTAAATGTAATGAGCCTCCACACTTCCTTCCCTGCTCCCACTTGGGAGCAGTCATTTGCTGCTGGCCAATTCCTGCAGCAACCGATGCTCCTACCTACCAAGTTGGCAAAAGTCTCCTGGCCAGGGGACTGCAGAGAGGAGCAAAAGCTGCTGCCCTGCCCTCTCCTCTCCCCTTTGCCCAGAGAAAGAAGCAACACTGTCCCTCTACTAAGGCATTTAGCAAGCCAACCTCGATTTTAACTACACCCAGGCTTTACATGCCTCTCAACGGCACTGCCAGTCCCAATTCCTACACTGATACACCATTTTCCTCTCCACCTACCTGAAGGAGGTTCTCCCCTGAAGAAACAGCTCAGTGGGGGCTTCAGGGAGATGCCAGCTGGCGGTGGCCAGCACTGAGCTCTCCCACGCGATGAGCCGGGGAAGCGAGACAGCTGAGGAAAGAGTCGCTCCAGTTTGGCTGAGAGGAGGGTGGTGAAATGAAGAGGTGCAAGAACAGGGATCAGAGCAGCCCGGCCTCCCTGAGGCCAGGAGTGAATGAGCAGTGTTTCAGGCAGCCTTCAGTTTTCTAGACCCCGGTGAAGGGTCTCCTGCCAGTCCAGGCACAGCCCACTGCAGCCCAAGTGGGGAGATGCTGGGCACCACGAAAGCATCCTGCCAGCCCGGCAGGTCTGCTCCAGGTGCAGGCAAAGACCATGAGCACCAGGTAGAGATGTTTAACCCTCCTGCATTGCACCCCATAGGTCTGATCCCTGCTGGGTTGATCACCCCCAACCCCTCATTGCCCAGGGAGTCTGCTCCGGGGAGACGTGGAGCTATGCCCCATAACTGCACATTACCATATTTTAATTTGATGACCTGGAGGAGACAACAGCAAGGACCCTATGAGGGTGATGGGTGATGTACTTCAGCACTTGGGCCTCCTCTCTATTTCCTTCCCTGCGCAGGAAAAAATATTGTCGGGCACGCAAATCAATTCTTTTGTGTTCAATCCCACTGCGCATTTAAAAGCTTCGGGGCTGGGATGCGTCCATGCTCGGCACAAAGCAGAGGGGGGAGATGTGATTCCTCCCGAGAGCAGCGCTTTGGGAAGAAAAACCTCCAGAAAGAAACAGCCTGCGCTCTGCTTTCTTCTGATGGCGCGGGCTGATTCGTGCTGTCTGTAATTGTAATCAAAGTTAATTTAATCCTGGTGTGGAGGTTGCTGAGCAACTGAAGACATTTATCGAGAGGGACTGTAATCACGTCACCTCGAGTAAAGTTGGGAGGGCAGCCACGTAACCCTGGCAATGCCCGGGGCAGAGAGCTGCGGGTCACGGGAAGGCACAGCTATTTGTGGTACAAAAGCCAAGGGGAAAGCACTGGGTTTGTGCCAAACTGTGTTTTCTACTGCCATACGTAAAGGTTGGCTCAGATTGGGAATAGCGCCCAGTATAAGCACCCTACGTGACAGCACAACTTCCCAGAGGACGAGCAGTGAGTGCCAGCCCGGCCACGTCGCTGTAAGCAAAAAGAAAGTGCAACACCAGGAAAACGGTCAGTCAAATCAGTTTGTGTCACAGGCACCCCTTGATGCCTCCTGCCCTTTGAAATCCTGGTGTTTGCTCGCCATCCAAAGAGCTACTAGCCCTCCCGCTCAAAAATGGGGAGCGCTGGGCTGTACCGTCACCACCACCGCCAGCGCCAGGGCTCAGAGCTGAGCATCCTCAGCATCAGCAACCGATGGCCAGAGCCCAAAGGACCTGCCCCCGGGCAGCGGCGGAGCAGCCTCCCTCTTGCCGGAATTGGTGAGAGGTGGGATGCTCCGGCACTGCTGGTGAAGCTCCTCCACGCTCGCTAAGAGCCGGACTCGCTCGGCGCCTGCTGTGCCGTCATCATGGCCGTTGGCTGGTGATGAGGAGATTTCATGAGGCGGCCTCGGCGGGCGCCCGCTGCTGTGGGGAGGGGGGGCAGCTGCCGGAGATGGCAGGGCTGGCCTGATTAAGTGCTTCGACAGGGAGAGAAACCCGCCAGGAAGGAGGGGTCCTGCCATCAGAGCCTCAGCAATCAAGGAGGAATTTTCCTCCGCTTTTTCTTTCCTTCTTCTTTTTTCTAATTCTTATTTCCTCCAAAAATAAAAGTGCTTTCGGGGAATTTAAAGGCCTGTGGGTGCACTGAGGGCAGGAGGGGAGCGGCAGCCTGCCAGGGAAAGGGACCAAAATGTGGCGGCATCCCAAGCGTGCCGAGCGGCTCCTCACCCCAGCTGCCTCCTCCTGTCAGATCCCCTCTATTTTTTGGAAAAGTAGATACCGCAGATCATCGCTCTCCATTTAGGTTTGAAAACCTGACTTTTAGAAGGATACTCCTTGCCAGACTCCATCCCAAAAGGGCAGCAGCATTTGTGCGATGGCTTCGTCCTCCTCGGCTGTGCAGAGGGTCCACGAAGGGATTGAGGGTACGTGTGTCGTGGGCCAGCGTCCAGCTGCTGCTGTGCCAGCCAAGTTGGCTCCAAAACAGCAATTGCAGAACAAAAAGGGATTTTTTTTGCCTTTTTCAATGGGCATGTCGGGTTCTTCATAGAGAGAAGGAGCAGCTTGCTGACTTGCTCAAAACAGAGCTGAGCTTCTGTATGCCCAAGTGACCAAAAAGTTGAATGAATGGCAGGAAAAAATACCAGCAATGCACTGAGCATCACCGCAGGTCGGACCTCAAGAACCAGCAACGGCTCAGCCCAGCAAAGGCAGAACAGAGGCAGGTGAAACCTAGTTTCAAGTGGGTTTCATAAACACTAGCTTTTCAAAACCAAAATGGCCATAGGATTTTATTCAGCTTTTTTTCTTGTGCTGAAAAATTTTCTACATTTTCTACATTTTCCATAATTTTACCCTTCTTCCCTTGCATGTTGTGCCCAAAATGGGCAAAGCTGGGTCATTTGTTTCCGTTGTAGAACGGCCATCTCTGCCTCCTTCCTCCCACTCCGTTCAAGGAGGTAAAGGCAGTAAATGCACGACACGTTGGGTACTCCCCTGCCCACCGCCCATGCCCGCACCCACCAAAATGTGCCCATCCTGGGTGGATGTGGCTCTTCCCCACTGCAGGAGGCTTTGCTTCTGCTTGTCACCCAGGGTGCTGCTCAGTCCCCGCTGCTCACTTGCTTTGCTTCAACTACTCCATGGTGATGGCCAAACTAAGAGTTTGCCTCCCCTGGGCAGCTCCAGTGATGCTGCAGGGATGTCTGCTCCTGCGCTAAGCCGGCCGGGAAAACCGTGCCGGCCACGCTGCGCTGGGCTCGGGGTGCGGAGCTCCTCCCCGGGAAACTGCAGAAGGAAGTGTGCCATTTTTAATCATCTCATACCTCTTGGGTTGCCTTAGCTTTACTTTTACATGCTGGTTTCGGTCAGTCCCCGTGCTGATGGTTTCAAACACGAGATGTTTTGGAGTGGTTCCTTAAAGGAAAGAGAGGCATGAAGAAATACAAATGACATCATGAAACCCAACCGTCAAAGTAAAAACACCTGCTGATGCTCAACCTGTATGCCACTGCTGCACTTTGGTCCGCAGGAAAGTCCCACCGGTTCTCTGCAGTGCACCTGGCTGCCTGGCAAGCGGTGCTGAGAGCTGGCGGGAAGGAGCTAATCCATTCCTGGGGGTCTGAAGACTTGCATGGGTCCTGCCTATACCTCGCAGGTGGGATTTTCCCAAGGGGGGTGAGAATACAGAACCTACAGGTTCCTAACCCACAGGAATTTTACCTGGACGGCAGGTTGGGTGTCAGGAGCTACGTCCTACACCTCTTTGGCATCACATTGCTTAACAGGGAGAGACGTCAACCAGCCAAAGCATTCCTCATCTTGCAAGGAGATTCAAAGTCTGTTCCCACCTCAAGTTTACATTTATTCCCACGTTACAGGGTTCTTTTTTTTTTTTTTTTACTGTATAGGAAATATTAATTTCATGCTTGACTTGGTTCTCAAGCAGGAGCCTTCTCCCTCCTGCATCATGATGTGTTTGGGGTTTTTTTCTGCGTTGGGAGCTGCTGAGGGATTACTTGCCTTTCCCTCTGCCTGGGGCCTGGGGGACGGGCTGCAGACAGCGGGCTTTCACGGCCACCGCTGAGCTGTTGAGCACCAGCACGGAGGCAGCGACCCACCTCCACCTTCACACCTGACTCCGTGTGCTGACCGGTGACGTTCCCGTGCTGGAGCCCCACTGCCACACATTGCATTTTGGAGAAAAGTAGCATGTCTCAGCTTTACTTTAAACCTTGTTTCCTATAGTAGAATCCAAACTAGTATTTGGTTGTGCTAAAATCTGTTTGCATTATTTGCCTTTTTTTCCCTGAACACTTGCCTCAAAATCTTCAAACATCTAATGTGCTTACAGAGCCTCGAGTGGTCCATTTACAAAAATAAATCTATGTTGTATGTATGCCCAGAAAAATATCATATTTAGCTTTTTCTGCTTTTTTTTTCTGAGTGGCATTTGTTCCTAACACATGCATAGCCCTCTGGTTTTCTGAAATGTCTTTCTTTAAGTAAGTAAGTACAGAGAAAGCAAATGCAGAAGCAGCAGTTTCAGTGGATGGCTAGGCTACTGAAGATCTCTGCTGACATACACGCTGTGCCTATAGCTGAATTAATAGTGCCACTGAAGCATTTGTATTTTCTGGTTTTTTTCACTCTGACTTTGGAAATGGAAACATAGCCACACCTGCACTCAACGAGTATGGATGGAATGTGTGTGGATTTAATCTGCAATTTTTACTTATTCTCTAAAATAGGACATTGTGGAGGTTACTGGTCCAGAAATGTCACCCAGCTCTCCTGTGTTTCTCTCCTACATAGCTGAGGATTTGTCTGTTTGCAGAACTGGTCTTCCGGCCAGTTTTATGCCAAGATATTTTCATTATCTTCAGTAAAGTTTATCTTCATATCAATGTAACTGAGAGCAGAATCTAGCCCAGAATGAGGAACTTCCTAGTTCTTCTAAGCAAATATTTTTGCTCACTTGTTATCTTAAGCTAAACTAAACCAGAAATATTTTCTTCCATTAAAAAAAAAAAAAAAATCATCTTTCACCTCCATAATTCAGTACCTTTCAGAGCCAGAATTCAGCATCCCACACAGCAACGTGAACCACTCGGAGACGTCGAGCAGTCCATGAATTGTTCAGATTCAGATTCTATTTTGATGCTGCTCAGAGTTCCCAGGTAAGAAAATACACTCCATCATTTATAGCTGTGAACCACAGCAAATGGCCAATGCCTTAAAGGGAAAAGATGGAAGGAAAGAAGAGATGTAGGTTGTTAAGTGAAGGTGGGGAGCAAAACAGATGAAATTGATAAAGTGGAAAGCTATATTATTCACTCCAAGGCTCCATTTAGTCCCTCTGCCCTGGTAGTTTCAGCAAAGTGAAACTCTTGCTAGAATCAATACTGCTATCATTTCACAAAATTACAGTGGTTTGAACAGAAAACTAGTCATAAATCAACTTCATGCATGGACAGCTGGAGGAAATATTTTTTGCTTTAAAGATTTGGGTGCTTCAGACCTAGTAAAGAGGAATTTGGATGTCCAAGAATCCACATTGTGCTTGTTTTGTCTGGGATAGAGTTAATTTTCTTTATAGTAGCTAGTACGGGGCTGTGTTTTGGAATTGTGCTGGAAACAGTGTTGGTAACACAGAGATGTTTTCGTTACTGCTGAGCAGTGCTTACACAGAGCAAAGGCCTTTGCTGCTTCTCACACCACCCCACCAGCGGGATGGCTGGGGGTGCACAAGAAGTTGGGAGAGGACGCAGCCGGGACAGCTGACCCCAACTGACCAAAGGGATATTCCATACCATGTGGTATGGCATCATGCTCAGCAGATAAAGCTGGGAGAAGAAGAAGAAGGAAGGGGGGGATGTTCGGAGTGATGGCGCTTGTCTTCCCAGATGGAGCCCTGGGAACACCTGCCTGCCCATGGGAAGTGGGGAATGAATCCCTTGGTTTGCTTTGCTTTACCTGTTAAACTGTCTTTATCTCAATCCATGAGTTTTCTCACTTTGACTCTTCTGATTCTCTCCTCCATCCCACCAGGCAGGAGTGAGCAAGTGGCTGTTTGGGGCTGAGCTGCCGACTGGGGTTAAACCATGGCACACATTTACTGCATTACCTGGAAAGAGAGGCTGGTGTTGCATATTCAGACAAGGTATGTGTCAAAATAGCAATGTGGAAAAAGTCAGTACCTCCATTTTAATCAGACGAGGAAAGACTGTGTTTGATTTCAATGAAACTTGGGTGTTTTGGAGATGGTCCCATTCTCTGATGCTCACTACGTGTCCCCTCAGACTAGGATAAGAATGTGTCCTTGTTGCTTATTTTTCCTAGACCTAGCCTAGATCCTGTGATTTTGAGGGATTTTTGCAGCCTATCAGTTTCGACTTAGTGACTTAAAGGATGGAGCCTTTCAAGTCATGGCCACTGGAAGATGTCCAGCCCTCAGCTTCCAGAGAAAGGGACTGGTCTTGGAGAATGACCTTGTCTTCAGTATTTTCAGAACACATACTTGAAGATCCTTCAAAGAAAACATGAAATGCACAGCTGCTGACCTTGGGAAGATCTCACTATGCTCGTCTGTGTTTTCTTGAATACATCTGAAATTAACATTTTCTTGTCGTTCTTCTTTTCCAACAAAGGTAGCAAGAAATTATCTCTGCAGATGCTGGAAGCTTCACAGGTAGAAAAGAAGTAGGGAGGGACAGTGTTTCCATGTCCGCTTCTTTGGTCTCAGCAGAATAAACTTCAGCCATAGCCCCATGGCCAGAGTTGGTCAGACGATGCATTAAACCTGAGGGACTCTTAGACATCCCCGTTGTTGGTGGGTCCCGTTTCCTCTTTCCCCAAGAGGCAGAGAAGGGTGGCATGGGGGCTGGGGCCACAGGGCAGGGCTGGGAAGGCTGTGGGGACAAGGCAGCCCTGCTTGTGAAACCATCCCCAAACCCAAAGAACATCTCAGGTGTCTGAAATACAGCTGGCATCACTGCTCTGTCTTGAAGCAACAGACCTTTGGGTAGCGTTCAGTTTTGCTCAGCTCCACTTGCAATGAAAAGGCTGGTTCACCATGTCCTCGCTTGGTGCTGCCAAATTGAGGAAGCGGAGATTTACTGTTTGCTAATTTGTTATGGTATCTGAGGTAACTCTGGGCTTGTTTTCTCTCCTCTTAAGGTCCTTGTGAAACACACATTTGTGCAATATCTAAGCACCATATAGCTATAATTATTTATAATGGTATCCTGTATCTTGTGCATTTAGTGCACTGGAATTTTCTTTTAATTTTGACAGTTATTTCTGGAAATTGCTGTGTTAAATTTGAATTCATTAAAAAGAACAATCATAATTATTTGATAAATAGCATCATTAAATCCATTACACAATAAAATATTGCAAATAGGAGCACAAGTAAATATTTGCAAGAGTATTCACACTGGATTTCCTCTCCTGGCATTTTGAAAAGCTCTTTTATTGTCTCACAACAGAATTGCCAAGTAGTTACAAATGTTCATGCATCATCTGCAAACGAGAGAAAGAAGGCTGCTGTTTAATAAAATTTAATTCACCCAATCAGGGAAGGGAGGGAATAACATATGATGTAAAAGGCCAATTAGATGGCATGTGCTCTGACAACTAGCACCAGCCAATTCGCTAACAAGACACATATAATAATCCATAATAAAAAATAATTCGACCGACTGAGGCTAATAGGCACATTTACTCAAACCATGACCTGTTCCTTATTTCACTGACATGAAAGAATGAGCTGAGGGTGTTGGGTGAGTTACTCGTTGTGAATGACTCGGTCGGCTCTGTTTCTAGATGTTTAGAAATTTGGAGAGCAGCAAGGTGGGCTGGAAAGTGCCCCAGGAGAGGCAGGGCGGCTCTAGGCAAAGACAGGAAGGATCCCTACCCGAGACTCATGGGACCACTTCTGGGGTTGGTCCTCATCTCCAGAGTGCTCTTCTATGGCCAGCTCCCTGTTGCCCGCTCCAAAAGGGAGGTAGAGATGAGGAGAAGTGCCTACACCTCCCAAGAGGGTCCAAGGGCAGTGGTGGCCTTGCAGGAGCAGCATCTGGCCCCGTGTCCTGCTGCCCACGCATGGTGCTCCTTGCCCCATGGAGTCTGCTGCTGCCGTCACGGGCGCGGGCACCCATCAGGAGAGACGTCTGGCTGCCCGCGAAGGTGGCTGGGAAGGCAACAACAGGTTTTAACAGCTTATTTCAGACAGTCACACTTTGGGGCTGAGGCATTAGTAACAGTGAGCGACCAGAACGCTTCCTTAATGCTTAACAAGTCAAGCTCCACTGCACTGGAACCGAGTCAAGGAGGCAGGAGCCATTTAATTAGACCAAAGCAACTGACAGCCACTCTGCCGTAAATCTTCCCTTGCTGCCTTTGAGGCCTCTGGTCCTCTGCGCCTTAATATTAACTGATATCTCAATGATGGGAGAGCAGGGAACAAACATGCCTCTGCATTTTGCTCTGACGGAGCAGGACAGCAGGGCTTGTAAGGGGTCAACTCACAGGCCAGGCTAATGATGAGGGGCTCCTTTCCTCCAGTTTCCTGGGGAGCTACAAGACAATGATTTAACCAAAAAAAGTCAACTCCAGACTCAGCTGTCATTTTGTGCAGGAGGAGGAGGGAAAGCACCTCTGCCAGCATGTCTGCAAAACCTCTCTGCTGACCTGAACCAGTCCTTTCCATAGGATGCTCCATCGACACCACTGCTGGCGCAAGCACGGAAGGAGAAAAATTATATTTGGATAATAATATACAGCAGTCTGGAACAGCATTGGTATCCTGCCCGGCAGTAATGTGGGATTTCTTTTCTCCGTCTAGGTGAATCCTGTGATTCCTCTGTGCCTGCCAAAGAAATTAGGATAGGAGTATAAGTACTCTGATGAAATTTGGTGCATACTGATGTAGGAGGGACTATCCTCCCATACCATACTTCATCTGAGGTGTATTAAAACAAATGCGTGCACCTAGTTGCGTAAAACAGTGAGCAATGGGCATTAATTACTCACAAATGGCAATAAAATTGCATCTACTGTACATCAGGAGTGGATCACAGCTAATAACCTCACAGGAGACGGAAAGGACTGACTCCTTCAAGTAAACAGATCCCTGACATGTCTCTCCTTCAGCAGCAAACAAGCACTCGTTCCTTCAGATCCCGTGTCCCGTCTTGCCAAGAGGCAGAGCAATTGTTAAATATTCACCAATTTACTTTGCACACTGAAGCATCATCCACAAAAAGTGTCCTCATGGCTCACTCCTTGCTGCTGAGGGGTCTGGGTCCTCCCAGCACCCAGACGAGCTGTGTTTCCCACGTGGCTGACAGCAGCAGACTCTCTCTTGACATCATTTCCGCCCGCACGCTCCTTTCTGTGCCGTGGAAGGACCAATCCATGTGAGTGCTAGAGGGATGCATGCCCGCTTCTCTTCCCGATCCCTTCTCTTCCATTAGGACTTTTTCCTCCGTCGGTCCGCCTGGGTCCATCTCTCCCCGTGATTGACACCAGCGTAGATATCGCCTGGGGCTGGATGCTGAGCAGGTCACCTGCCGACCGTCTCCCAGCTGCCTCCTGGGGAAGCCTTGGAGCTCAGCTGGGTAAGGCGTCATCTTTAGCAGCATTTGGGACCACAGGCTTCATGTTTCCTTGCTTTTTTTTATAAATCAGCTTCTTACCTCTGGCTTGTTGACAGACTCCCACCTCTTGGTTGGCTTTGCTGATATTCTTATTTCCAGCTCAGGCTCTGACCCCACAGGATATGTAAGTGCATTTCAAGGTCTGGGGTCTCTGTTGCCTTCCTTTTTATTCCTGTCTTACCACGACAGCACCCAGGCCGTGCCCAGGACACGACAGTTCACCGCAGTCTAACCTTGGAAGAACACCCCCTTCCCCTCCCCAATTCACAGACGCTGCAGACCGCAGGCACGGTGGCGAGCGGCAGCGATGCCGTCCCACTGCCTGAGGGATGTCACACGTGAGGCCGCAGGCATGGCGTGGCTCTGGTGCCCTTGTCCCTGTCCTGCTCCCCACGCCGATACATTATTTTGACGCAGTCAACCTACAACACCCTTTGCTTGGGGGATGGGTTTTTTTTCCAAGGCTCCTTCCCCAGGGCCAGCACTCCTCCCACACACACTTTATTTTTGCTTTGCTCCCAAAGTAATTTCCGTGAATTTTAGGAGCTCCTGAGATCTTCCATCACCTGAGGACAGGAGGTGTCTTCTCACCACGCACTGCCACAGCCACTGGCACTCGCCTGGCCCTCAGCTCCTTCCCACAGTATCCTTCCAGCCCACAGAGCTTTCCAAGGGCTTGCTCCCCCCATCCTCCCGAACTCAAAGCTACCCTCTCCCAGCCTTGGCCCCTTCCTCATCCCTTCCCCACTTTTCCCCATGCCTCTGAGTCACACTCGCTCCCTCTCTGGCGCTGACCCATCCAGCGTATCGGGAATTATCTCTGCAAGTCACTGAGTCACTGTTTAAATGTGATATTAAATTTTCCTTTCAACCTTTAGCCTGTGCATTTGTCACCCCATAAAGCATTCAGTAGATACAATGCATCAGGCTGATATATATATATGTATATGAAGGAGGCGTACGACGTTGCAATGCATAAACCATCACTTCTTGCCATCCCTCACAGAATTTTTTCCTGCTTGTTCACTGTTGGTCTTATATGAAATGATTTGCAATCAGCGTGTGGGTTAAATGATAACCTTTCAAGGCAACCTTGCTTAGGAGGCCACAGAAAGATTAAGCCCTCTACCTCGGCATGGTCCCTTTTTGAATTCCTGAGGTGGTATGTGCCTAATGCCATATAACCAGCCATGCAGGGACATCGCCCCACGACCTGCTGGAGGCGCGTGGGGAATTGGGAAAACCGCCCTTGGCCGCTGCTGGAAAAGCATATCCTGAGCACCGTCCTGCCTGAGACGCTGGCCGGTCCTGGCCGGTGTGGGTTGGCACAGTCCCCAAGCTGCAGTATCGTGAAAAAAATAAAATATTTCACGGAGGCAGGGAGACGGGGTGGAGCAGCCAAGGGAAGAGCTGCGGAGATGTGGCCGAGCGCGCAGAGCCCCCCCAGCCCTATTGCGAACGGGGTAGAGGGGCAGCAGCGAGTGCAGGGGGAGGCTGCAAGGGGTAAAGCACGGGGATTTAGGGGCTCCTCACACCGTGGTGCCCGCCGCTCCCCAGAGATTTTACAGCATTGCCCTGCCACAAGACACGGTGAAGCCTTTGAGGCACCTGAACAGCCCAGGACTGAGGCATAGCGTGTGGCACAAGCAGACTTTTCGGGCAGGCAACCCTTGGGTCCAGCCCTATATTAAAATGTCAGATGTAAAGCAGCGGTAGAATTGCCACCAGAGACACCGCATCAAAATCTTCAGGGAGAAAGTTATTTTCCAACTGTTTTCGATGTCTCACCCTGTACAGACAGCTTTGCAGCGACAAATGGTTCTCCCTGCAGATGTCAATACCTAGCCAGGCTTTCAAGTTCGGATAGACATCTTGCCAGTTTGTGTATCTCGAGACAGAGAAGCAGAGCTCTGCTAGCTCCGACCCCGCAAGGCACTGCTGGGAGACCCCACCACAGCGTTTCGGATGGCTTCAACCTTCTCGCAATATCAGAATTTAATAGGTCAATAATCACAGGGGTGATGGCCAAACCGCAGCTCTTGCGAGTGGTATCAGCATTTCCTGGAGGTACGGCAGGAGCCGGTCCGGGGAATTTCCCAACAGACAAGCCTTTTCGAGATGAATTTGGGATGCAATGACCATCATTTCCAGGTCTGGTTTCCTTCAGGGAGGAGGGCATCACCCAGATTTTCTCCTGGCTGTCCCCTCGCTGGTTAACCCTCTGAAGGAACGGCCCGAGCAGCTGAAGTTACTAATTTTTCCCTGCGTTAGGGCACAAGGCATCCATCCTTTGCCACAAAGTACCGCACAGTCAAAGCTCAGCTCCGGCGGGCGTGAATTTTTATTTTTGGCGGTGGCTCTCCCTGGGGGACCTGCAAGCCTCCCTCGCTGTGGTGCAGAAGGTGGTAAACAAGCGGGGAAAGCCTCGGCAAGCAGGTGCTCTTCTCTTCTCTGACGATTCGAAATAGTATAGGCAGCGCTGGCACATATCTGAAGCACGATCATTATATTTCCATAACTTTATCTGCAGAGGACATAGGAGTTACAATGTAATCAGCGCTATACAGTTTAAAGTGTAGCTGAGATGTATTATAAAGTCAGCTGCAGCAAAGAACATATGGTACAGCTTGCCACCCCGCTATAGTATTTCTTCAAAAGCCATTTTTCTTACAAAAACTAAGACATTATCAGTCAAATTGTAAGTAACCCATTTCCATTTATAGCGTACAGTCTACCCTCTGAGTCACACACACGATCGGCAATAGCAGCTGCGAGACTTCTAAAAGTTTGGGGTGGGTTTTGGTTTTTGTGTGTTGGGGGTTTTTTGGGTTGTGTTTTTTTTTCCTTTTCTTTTTATATTCTTGATTCTGAACATGTTTCCACTTGAGTGGCGAGTCTTCCTTCCCCTCCATTGCGAAAGCTAAGCATCGCCCCGGCCGCACCTTGCCCAGACGGGCACGCGCGGTCCAGCTGCTGGCGATGCTGGGCGCTGCCAGCCCCGGTCGTGCCTGGAAGATCGCATGGGATCTGCCTAAAACAGGGGCACGTTGTGGACATCCCGCTTCCCAGCGCAACTTAGGAAGCATTTCTGCGGTGGCTGGGTTGATTTAGCACATAAAACCCCTCAGAGATTTGGGGGAAATAGCCTGAAGCCACAAACTATTTACCACTGCTACTGAATCCTTCCTCCCGCCATCTGCGTCACCTGGAAGAACGACGTCTCCCTTTCCTCTCAGGAGCAGAAGTGCTCTTTGCGATGCTTAGCAAGACTTTGGTGCCTCTTGACGTGGAATTGCTTTCATTTATAGCGTGTTTGGTGTTTGCTCTTATCCCAATGTGTTTTCATTCAGAAGCCGCTCTTAAGGATTTCTCTGCAAAGAAAAAAGGTCAAGGTTATTTCCTTGGGGAAGGAGGGCAAGAGGAAGGTCAGAGAATGATTTAACCAAATAAATAATGCACTGAATTGTCCGAAAAAGTATTGAAGCAGAGCAGATGGGCTGTGTTTGCAAGCTCGTTTGCATCACGCATACTTTGGCATCGCCCAGATTTGACATAAGCCTTCTCCTTAGCATTTTGTTATTTTACAATTGTCTCTGCGCTCCCTTACATGCACACGCTTTTCAAACAGATCAAGTTCGGAAGTCGTGAAAGATGCTGCAACCACAGTAAAGAAGGATTGTACATTTAAGAGGCTTGAGACAGCGCCTGTGACGGTCACCTGCAGCCCTAGAACTGTATCCCACAGAGTGTATTTAATAAGGATATTTTTAACTGAAGCTTGTTTATATCTTGAGCAAAACTAAGGTCTGAAGCTTCAGTCTCACCTCATTTGAAGAGGGATGTCTATTGTTTCCACCGAAAAAAAAAAAAAAGAAGTATTTTTTCCCATTTAAGATATAGAAATAAGATTTGGCACAATGAGAAGTGTTATGGAGTCTGTGACATCTCATTGTGGATATAAAAGCCATGAAGAAGCAGCTGAAAGATTTCAAATCTACACTGCAACGTTTTGCTGATTTTGTCCTTGTCCTCTTCTCAGGTTAAATCAGCAGAATGAGGTTCCTGAATAATCCTGGAGTGGCCAAGGAGCGATGTCCAACACTAGAAAGCGAGAGACACCCTCCAACCTCACCGAAGACCTCCGTGCTGCAAACGCCGACCTCATAAGTGTCATATTCTTCCACGATGGATAAATTGGTAAGTACACAGGGGTCAAGCTGTGGGGGCTGGGTTGCAGGACAGCCTTCGAGTCCGGCACAGCAGCTCCATTACAAATATCCGGGGACAGAAGTACGCAACAAGGAAAGCGAGTGATGGTGAAAGCACTCGGTGCCGTACGAAGGACGAACGCTCTTTCAGTGCTTGAAGCAGGTGTGAGAATCCTGCATGGTCTGAAAACTGTGGGTTTACTGCAGGTGGGCACCGAAACTTTGGATTTCAATCCTCTCCTTCTTATTCTTGCTTCTGAGATCCCGCTAGACATCCTTAGAGAGATGAGCTCTACCAGCGCCTGCACGCATTTGCCAGCTTATCCATCACCCTTTAAAAAAAAAAAAAAAATGGTTAAAACTATCTGGAAACAGACGGCAAATTGAGGCACGGCCTTTCCGGGTGTTTGTGATGCCTATCAGCCTCTGGGTAAGGAGAGCTGAGAAAGAAAATCCCATGACTGGACGTGGCATGCTATGCCTGTGGCACGCTTTGCAGGGCAGGGATCTGTGCCGCCCTCTCTACTCAAGAATAATGATTGCAACACACTTTGCTGCAGCCATTCATTTATTTTTTGTTAAGAAAGTACTCGATGGCAAACGTGGCTGCTTTTCAGTACAAAAGATTTCCATGTATAATTCGCTGATTCAATAGGCTCCCAAATAAAACGAATCTTTCTTTACTGGGGAGAGGGGCGTCCGGGCTTCGTCTTAGCAGGCTTTTAACTTCTCTAGAGGAAGCTGTAAATGAAGCTGGGAAATTATTTTTACACTTGCTTGTGAGAAGAACTGCATGGAGTTCAGGATAATCTCCTCACGTGAGCTACTTTTCCCAAGAAAAAAACAATGGTTGCATGCAAAGCCCCGTGTCCTGGGTTGAAGACCTCAAGTCTCAAATGAGATCATATCATCTTTGTACAAATGAACCAGCACCCCAACTTGACTCCAAGGGAGGAAGCAAACTGCAGAAGGTACCATAACCTGATTTATGCACATGAACTGAGAGAGAAAATGGAGCCTAAACCAAAAGTTTCCCCTTGTCCCCCTTTGCGGGAGCCTCTAGCAGCAGCAGTGCCAAAACAAGGGCCGGAGCTCCTCTGTGAAGATCCCCCTGCCCACGACAGCTTTGTAGCAACCCAGTGAATCGGCTCCTCCGCAGCCTGCAGCACTGAAACCTCTCAAAACGGTGGAGAATTTGTCTGCAATGGATCCAGGGATGGTCCAGGACACCGGGCTGAAGCCTTTCGCTCCTGGCGCGCTTGGTTCCCGTTCGATGCCTTCTGCCCTGGCTGTTTCCTCTGGCAGCTCGGGCAGTTGCCTCTCGCTCTGCTGGAAGAGTAACCAGCGCATTTCTATTTGCAGACTCGTGGATGCAAGTCCTTCACACGGCTGTTCTCAATTAGTTCTTCTCTTGCAAAGGAAGGGAGATGATATAATGAATAAAGCTATTTTGCGGAATGAAGTTTTAATTGAAATATTTGCCGCTGTTGTCGCCATTGGATTAAGACAGCAGACCTTCGTTAGCGAAGAGATTAAGTTAGTTTGTATCTGCAGAATGGGGGTGAGAGGAGTAATTGGAAACTCTAAAGAGAAAAAAAAGATACCACAACTCCAGCATCACGAATGGGGAGAAGGTTTTGCACTGCTATTGGCACATTTAAGTAGGTGCATGAAGTAACAGGGGCCCTCACTGCAGAGAGTACTGTCTTGCACTAAGACGTGTACTGGCACATCCTCCTCTGCTCTGGAAACAAAAAATGCCACACTTGCAAAAAGCTCCTCTTCATATCGGAGAAACAAATTTGTGCTGAGGCCTTCCAACTCTACTGACCCAAAACTAAAAACACATGGAAAAAACCCCTTTTAATTCCTTCCACCAATATGAAATCTCTGTCCCAGCTTTTGTGGCTTGCTAGCTTGTCACTAGTTCATTCTTAGTTGTGACTATGTTCTTTCAGCTGAATAGACTTTGAGGGATTTACACCACACGAGAACCTGAACCTGTGAGCTCCCACTTGGTCGCAGCGATCGCTACAGAGAGGCGAATTTATTCCGCTTTGCAAAGTGTTTTGTAACTTGGTTTGGTGCAATCACGCAAAGGCTCTGCACGGTGCTCGGCCGCCGTCGTACAACGCCAGGCTGTGCTGCCGTTCGCGGGCTGAAGCCCAGGCTCAGAGGGGTCTGCCTCGCTCCTGCAGGAGATGTCTTTCCTTCTCTTTTTCTTTGGTCTTTTTTTCTTCCCTTTAGCAGACAGAAGACTTGCTCATTTCCCATTCCTGCCTACTGAATTATTCATCCAAAATGTTCCACTGGTATCTTCTTGTCTGCCAGGGAGCTCATCATCCAACAATTCCTCTTCAGTCCTGACTGGTAATCAGAGCAATTAGCAACCCATTAAAGGTCTCAGCACGCCCATGGCTGCGGGGGTACAGAGTGCAACTCAGGAGCAGGCCCACTCCAACTCTGAAACTTGGGCAGAAGGTCCACCGGCTGCAATCTGTTGTGAAGGACAACAAGCCTACAGAGAGAGGAAAGGTCGGATGCTCAGAATAGGAAATTTCAGTTGATACAGCAAAATCATGGAAATCAGCACATCGGTTTGGCCTGATCTCGGTGGCAAGAGGACGAGGTCCCAGGCACTGCCACGGTCTGGCTGGAAGGTGTGGTAGACTTCTCCTGTGGGTACTCAACCTGCTCCAAACAAGGTTGTTCATCTCCCAGGTGTATGGGGCTTCCTCCTCGCACGTAACAAACCCGTTTTTGCTGGAAGGAGCAGAAAGGGAACATGAAGAGCTGTCATTGGTTTGCTCTGATGCTCTGAAAATGATAAAAAAATGGTAACCAGGCAGCAGCAGAAAGCAGGGCAGTAGGGACGGACTGTTCCTCCCTTCAGTGGGCTGGCTGAGTCTGGTCTGGGGAAGCCCACGGTGCGTTTGCAGGCATCTGATAGTTGCTGCCGCTCAGGACCAACATACCCTGGGGCTGCAATCCCACTCTTCTGCCTCCAGAAAAGCACTCTACCCTGAGTTAGAAAAGGGCGGACGATTCCTCCCGGTCCATGAGCTCACCAGCTCCCACAGGAAGAAGGTGCGGAGCCATGATCTCACCCTACCTGCTGTCTGCACCAGTGATTGACTAACCAATATGTCATACGAAGCGGTGCATGACCTCGGTGTGAAAGGTCAACGTAAACAGCATCCTTATAAACGTTCCCTATAGAAAATAGGAACACAATCTGTACCGGGGGCTTAATAGGTCAGGACCAGAGCAATTAATCACCTTTCCACCCTGTCCGTTGCCTTCATAACATATCGGAGATGCTCTCCTGCACTTCTGGGCTCTGCCTCTGCTAATGTCTCTGGAAAGATAATCTGTCGAGAAAGAATGTGAGAATTATTAAATCAATAAACACTGCTAACCTTTCAACTGTGTCCGTCCAAGGAGATCTTCTCACCGCTGCAGCAATCGCTCGCGTTAACAGATTGAAAGCAAAACGTTCTTACTGCATATGTCAAACGAGACAGGAAAAACCATGCTCTTTCTCTGTCAGGAGAGCGGAGGTGTCCATGGGGGCTCACAGCGCGTTCCTCCTGCCCCCCAAGTCTAAACGGCTTTGCGGCGTTATGGGGAAACACACGCCCTAAACCCTGTATGAAATTCTCCTGTGTCTACCCAGCTGTTGTTACTGGGGGAAAAGCAAAGACATTCACATATAGCCAGATCAAAATACATGAATAACACCTAAAATTATTTTAATGACTTTTGGTAGATTTGGCGGGGGGTTCTTGAGCAGGAAACTTCTGATTTTTTTTTTTTCTTATTATTTTTTTTCCCAAATCGTCTTCTGGAAGCCAAATGCAGAATTGTGGCACGTGCTTGAGCCTAAGCCTGCCAGGAGCTGCAGCGAGCTGCTGGGGCATCTTCCAGCTGCTTACTAGCGAGGGAATGACTAAACATTTTGCTGTTTCTCACGAAGGCCAAGGTCTCTGATAAGCGTACGGCGCCTCAGCTTGTTGTGACTATCAGCAGGAATTGCACGTGCTTATCTCATTATACAGTTTTAGCAAGTTTGTTTCTTTGGTCTGCACAAGAGGGATCTGTTCCCAAAGTCAAATCCACAATGTGTCTCTGCCGCGACGACTAGAGAGAAGGATTTTGCTCGTTCGGGCAACCACTCCTTCCTCCAAATATCAACAGGATTCCTCAGCTTTCTGGAAAAGACATGAATGAACTGTTAATAGGTCTTGTCTCTTGTATTAGAAAAAAACATTATACCATTCGTATTTGAGGATCATCCCTGTTTACATGCCTGGAGGAATTGAAACTGCCTTCCAGAAGCTATTTCCAGATAACACCAGCATACATTCTCCTGACTTAAAAAAAGTAAATTCACTGTTTAAGTGCAGAGTGAAAATCTTTCTGTCTGTAAAAGAGATTCCAGAAACATTTATTTTAAGCTGTTGTGAGATCCTCCTAAAGCCTGTCGTATTTACAGTTTTTATAGGAGAAGCGTGACTCTGAAGCACCTTTATCTTGCAGCGTGAATGGGCCAGGGTCCTGCGTTTTGTGTATGTGCTCATGCCGTGCCGGCGAGCTTCCCGGAGACTGCAGAAAGGGATTTTCAGGAACAGTATTATCAAAGTTAATCCTCTGGGGGAAAAGCACACTGAAATCCACTGCAGCTCTAAATGATATAAGTTGTAGCAAGAAGTGTTTGGGATTGGGGTTTTTTTTCCCTTTACACATTCTGACAAGCAAGCAAAAAAAAAAAAAAAAATTCTCCGTGTGTTTTTTTGGGTTGGTTTTTTTTGTTTGTTTGTTTGTTTGTTTGTTTCTGTAAGAGCTGGTACCACGAGAGTAACGTGCACAGTGAACAACAGGGCAACACACAACATCATTTCCACGGCACGGAGCCCTTTCCCAGCATCTGTTGCTACCGGCTGCGATGCACTGCCCTGACTCACTTTCCCTGGCTCGGCCCGGCTGTGGAAACACGTTGATATGACTTAGCACCGTAACTCCTCGAGACGTCTTAATACCGAAAAGACGTACCAAGCCCTTAGTCATTTCCTGCGCACAACACAGCGCTTGAGCTCCACAGGCCAGGCCAAAGAAGCAGTAATTTATTAAATTGGTGAAACATCCAACAAAACAGATTAGTGGTCCAGCAGTAATGTAAGCATGCCAGATGTTTCTCAGGCTCATTGTGGACAAGTTGATGGAGAAAGCTACATCGAGCCCCCGCCCAGCCTTGGTGGGACTTGCCCGAGCCCCCCGTCACAACCTTCCCCTTCATTAAATGCAAGCACGCTTAACGATTGCACGATCCCATCTCCGCCGTGCACTTGAGCCTCTTCCAAGCAAGCAGCAATGCCGGTACGCTCCCTCCTTCCTCCCCACATCACCCGTAGGAGACACCACGCGGTGCCGGTGCCCACCTCGCTGGGACTGGAGGCAGCGATGGTGGGACCCAAGAAAGCATCCTCTGCCGCCCGCTCCTCTCCCTGCCGGGGTGCTGCCCGAGGAAACAGCCGGTTTGGGGATGACGGACGTCCTTGCTGCAGCGGTGTCTGTCGCAGACATGTAGGGGTGGGCTTCCCTGGTGAACCGGGCACCCTCGCTGCCGTAAAATTCGTCGGTCGGTCGGTGCCGGCAGTGTGGTATGGCGGGGCAAGGGGGGAGGCGCGGGCTGGCACAGCTCACGCTGAAACCTTTCCAAACCGGCCGCCGAGCAGCAGCACCTCCAGAGACTCCCCTTCAAACAGGAGATCCATGAGAGCTACGTGCCAAGCTGCAATGAGAAACGGAGGCTGCGAGTTGTATAATATTTACATTTAATACAATCCACTGACATCTGACATTTTTCTGGTAAATTTTACGTGGGCCATAAACACTTTCTGGAGCACTGAGTAAATTTTAACTCCTCTTAAGGTCTTTTGTGCTGGTGGTATCTGCAATGAAATACTTAGCTGCCTTCCCTCCCAAAACCCCGTCCATCCGCATCTGTCCCAGCATCAGGATCTGTCATGAGATCCTTACGCCTCCTCTGTGCGCCGATGCTGCGGAAGTACGTCCCTCTTTTTGTGCTTTCGGTGTGATATTCCCCGCGCAAACGGCACGCACACGGCAAACCCAGCTTTCCTGCGCCCCAGCCCTCCGAGCGAGCGGCATCGTCCCTCCGAGGGCTTTGCACAAGCCGCCCCCTCGGATCCAGCAGCGCTGTGCTTTCTCTTGGTGATTCGTACACAGCCGCCCTGCCGACGTAATGGTGTCACAAGGAGACACCTTTTAAAAAGCAATAAAAATTTAAAAAAAAAAAAAAAAAAAAGCAGGGAAAGAAAATTAATAGCTGAGCAACCAGCCCACCTCTGGTAATGAAACAGAAAGCGGATAGACAAGGAGAACCTGAGTCAAATGCAATGGCTCCAGGCTCCGTCTCCAATCCCTTCCCCTCAGACCTTGGAAGGAGGCCAGCACAGCATCCCGGTATCTGAAACAGTATCCGACCCTGAAGTTCGGATCAATTTGCGCTCTGCAGCCTATTAACTTTTTGTTAAATCTCCCCACATTGTTTTACATCTTGCTTTCCATCACAGAAAAGGAGGGTTTGTGGCAGTGCCGGGGTGACTAATGGCGAGTCCCCCCTCGAAACCGGGGGATGTTCAAGTTACAGCCAGGTGCGGGGCTTAATGGGCTTTGGCGATGCTGCCAAGACGTAATTGCCGTAAATCAGTCTGAACCCTATGGAGACAGTTCCCTGTGTTTTGAAGTCCATTTGCCCTTATTGCTTGTTCAGCTCCTTAATGCATTAATGATAAGATAGCATGGGGAATATGCAGTACAGCCATCCCCCCCCCCCCCCCAATATCTCCAGAAAAAAAGAAAAAGAGCGCNCCCTGTGTTTTGAAGTCCATTTGCCCTTATTGCTTGTTCAGCTCCTTAATGCATTAATGATAAGATAGCATGGGGAATATGCAGTACAGCCAGCCCCCCCCCCCCAAATCCTGAAGTAATGAATCAATACTGCGCCTATTTGGTCTGACCGCGGAGGAGAGGAATGTAGACAACGCTGGATGCAGGGGACGTCTCTTTTTCCAAAGGTTTCTTTGTCAATCCCAGGGGGGCCGAGTACATTTAAGGGGTGTGGGGGCTGATTTGCAGAAGTATTCCCCAACTTTGCACATGACTGCAGTGCTCCTTCCCTTGCTGCCTGTCCGCATGGGTGTATTTTTATTTGTGCCTACCAATGCTTTTCAAGTGCCTTTCTTGACTGAAATGCGCTGCATTAACAAAAACAAACAAACAAACAAAAAAACCAAACCAGGGAGACTACCACAGAAGGACCGGAATGCTTTTTCTCACATCAGGCAAGCTCTGGAAATCAAGTGCTGAGTGGTACTTCGTAGCAAATAACCCAGCTCTGCATGGCCCCAGCTTTTTTGACCTTCTGGAAGGCGAGGTTGTTGGGTGTCTGAGGTGAGCGCAGACAGGTGGAGGACAACCGCAGGCAGTGTCCCTGTGTGCGGCTCGGAGGGCTGTCCCGATGCTCGCCGGTGCCGTCCCCCGCTGCCGGGACACCCAGGAGCCGTGGCATCCCTCGACAGCACGGCGTGGCTGTGCTGGGGCCGGGGGAGGGGGATGAGCATCCGTGAGCCAGCGAGCAAAGCCGGGGGAGCCGGCTCTGCCTCGTTACTGAACGACCCCCAGGAAGTTATTGGGCTTGCCCGCATGATGAAGGAACCCCGGCATTATGCACGAGCAGCGGCTCCCTTTGAGCTGGCTGAGTCTTGGCAGGGTTTTCTCCCCTCCACCCCCCTGATTAGCGCATTATAACCGCTTGACAAATCGCTGGTGCTGTATTGACACGTTTACGCCGCTGCTTTCTTCTCAGCCAGTCAAGAGGATCCTGGCTGCTGGTGACGGGCGCTCTTGGGCATTGCAAATGCCGGCCGATGCGAGCATCACCCTGTAAGAGCGAAAAAAGTAGACATCCACGCAGAGACTATCATTCTTTTGATGCTGACATCGTTTTCATTCTGCCCCGTCTCCTCCTTTTTCATGTAAAAAATTTAGAAGCAGGAAAACTGAGACAGACAGGGCAAAGAGGTAAAAATCACTGCCTGGCTGTTCTTCGTCACCTAGCGCAGATTAAGGCAATGAACAATTTGTACCCATCTAACGATTAGAGCAGTGAACAGCCTCTGCCTGCCTCGGTCTGATGGCACATCTCGTTCCTGTCCTTGTCACCAGCACAAGGTAGGGGCTGGCCTGACCTGCCCCAGGTAGCACAGCCCCAGCAGGAGGGCTGGGATGGATTTCAGCGTGGGCACAGTTTAGCTCGCCCCCATAACCCCTTCCCCAGCACCTGCTCCCAGCTGGTGAGATGTGTGGTGGGCTTGGGAACCTGCTCTCCTCAGGTAACAGTCGTGAAGCTGTCTCTCCGGGGTTTCTTCGCTTGCCGGAGAGAAGGATGACCAGTCCAGCTACGCTTGGTTGCCATCAAAAATTCAGATGAATAATGGAACAAATTCTGGACCCCTGTATTTTTTCTCTAGCACAAAAGGCAGACCCAATACTCTTGATCTGTTTTGGTTTTGAAAGATTTTTTAACCATTGCCTCTTGAGAAACTTTATGCTCCAGATGACTTTGTGTTCTGAGTATTACGATATATCTAGAATGACTCTGCAATCTGGTGTTACTGGTAATAAAACCTGTTTATTTATTTACTCTTCTATCCTTTACTAAATTGCATGCATTAACTCCTCAAAATACTGTGGACTAGCTGACCAGGCGGGGTCCTTCAGCAGAGGTCCACGTCTTTGGAAGTGAAGGTCAAGATTTTTGTTCTTGTTGCTGCATGTGTGCAACTGGCTGTCACCCAGGGCTGGCTCCGCCAGCGCGTGCCAACAGACCGCTGCATCTTCTGCTGCTGCCAGCAGAGCAACGTGAAAGACCAGAGATGCTATACAATTAGCAAGTGACACTTCTTCTTGCAGGGTACAAAGCAGAGAAGTCGTCTCGTCGCGGCGTGGCATCGGTTCCCTTGGACGTGTGACTCAGCTGGGAGAATCTGCTGTATCAGAGCACGGGGCTTGACAGGGCTGGGGCCATGAGTGATGCTGAATGCAGAGGACCAAAGGACCAAAGGGTTGTGGGCAGACGCTATAGAGGAGGGACAAATAGACCAGCTTTGTTAAAAAAAAATAAAGCCGTAGTATTTAGACCTAGAAAAAAGTTATAACTTACCCACTGCACCCACTGCAGATGCAGATTTGTGCCTTTTAATATATTTTCAAGTGTTTTTTTGGTCTAGTGCTAAATAATCCAAGATTTCACTGATCCCCTTCGGAGAGGATTTCACAGTTGAAGAAATCTCTCCGTAAGGAACCATTTCTCATGCCTCCACCTGAATTTTCATTTGTCCACTTTCACTCATTTCTCCCTGTTATATAGCTCCCAGCCTTGCGTGGCCCTGGGGATTCTTCTCATTCCTTGGTGCCCAATCCTTCAAGTCCTTGGAGTCAGCAATGACATTCCCCCGAGATGTCGTTTAGCTGAGTGATGTGTGTTTAGTTACTTTAATCTTTCCCCATAAATCAGCTTGTTCAACCTTCTCTCTGTTTCTCATTTAGGAGTTTTTCCCTCTCTGCCATCTTTCCAGTATTACTGAGGCATCTATAAAGAGAATTTAGCATCATATTTTCAGCCTTGTGGGGGAGGACCATCATTTTCTTGAACAATGAGATGACATTAACTATATGATAGGTATTTTCTGAGCTATACAGCTCTCCACTACCACACTTTTTTAATATCCATTATCACAGCTGGGTTTCTCTCTGCAGTACAGATTTCCTTTTAATTACCCCCCACCACTGACTTTGCTCCTTAAATTGGACAACACGTTCTGGAATAGGTACTAAACTGGGAGGTTTTGTGCCCTGCACTAGTTTGAGTATCAGAGAACTGCGTGAGCAGCAGCAGGAGATTATTTGACATCTGCCTGTCTTGGTTTTCTTGTGCGTCTCTTTGAGGCATCACACGCCAGGCTTGCCCAGTATCCCATCTCCAATGAGGCTGAAAAATTTGGCAGTTCCTGTGATCTTAACTGAGATGATTCTTTTCGCAGATAAATCCACACTTGTATTATTTTTTTTTTTTCCAAGGGCAGATGTGAGACTGCAAAAAGGTCCACAGGTCACCGTTCCCCTCAGTTACAGGCAGCTACTTGAAATAAATGCTTTGTCTGGAAGAGTCCAACCAACTTCTAATATATATTCATGCCGGACAATGCTCACTCCATCACTGTTGCAAGCACAAGACTTGTAGTACAGAAGACCAAAAGCTACACAAATAGCAATACGCTTCAAGTAAAGAGCAATGAAGGACACTACTCATGTCCTAAATCCCCACGCCAGCATGAAATTTGTTAGCTGAAAATGTCCAAATGAAAGATGGATCTCCATCCTTACAGTATTTCTAACCGTTCTTCGTCGTCTTTTGCCCAGATGACTTCAGTTATTTCATAAATCACCACAGCTCCACTGAAGACAAGCAAGGCACCAAGACATGCCCTTGTTCTGAGATGAGCGATACTGAGTTGTCACTGTTGGCTCGGAGGAAGAGGAAAAGATTTTTTTGATCCCCTGTTCAAGGTGGGAAGTCTAAACCCACGTACTCAAACCTCTGCAAAGGCATCAGAAGGAGTGACCTGTTCTTAACCTGAGCAATTGTAATCCCACTTTTTAATGCCTTTACCTAGCAAAGCACATAAACACCCTACACATAAGCACAGTGAAACATAAACAGGTTCATAAACATTGAAAGATCAGGGTCTACCTGTCAAAATGTGGTTGTAAATTTGTTCCTTCACTTACTACACTGCAATGGACTTCATGTCCATGTACTTATTTCTTCTGGTCTGAAACCCTGTACGAAGCATCACCATTTATACAGCAACAAAACCGGTGTTTAAGCAAAGCGCTTTACATTTTACATAATGCTTTTCACCGCCAAATAGTTACAAACAAGTGTGATGGAAAACATAGTTGATAACATGAAACCTTTGTTGCACCGGCAGAAACGCAGCCCTTTCTGCAGAAATGTGGGATCAAGGTCCGTATACATGTTGCACCGCGGTTCTGGTTTCAGGAAGCCCAAAGGACATGGAGTAACAGCCTGCGTCCCCTGTTGCAGAAAGGACCGATTTCTTTCTGCGGGAACGCAATCAGTGGAACAATGAAAATAATTCATCAGATTAAAGTACGAATAAATCCTGTCCTGACAATTGGATGCTATCGTGTTCAATTTCAACTTAATTATTTTTGTATTTAATTACAAAACGGTTAATTGCTTCATTTTAATTATGTATCTCTTTTAATTAGATTGAGGCTAAAAAAACCCGATAAGGCTGCTGCTACCCCACAGCCCTTCCATTCTTCATTTTATCTCACACCGTATCGGTAGCTTCCCCTCGCTTTGCTGTTAGATTCCTGTGCCAGGTCTCTCCCAAATCCCCTGTTTTATAGTTACCTTCACTCCGGCAAAACCTCGGCGTACAAACAACGTGGCAAGCCCGGGAGCCTGCTAGCCGCAGCGAGACAGGGTGCCCGTGCTTGCGCGGAAGCGTGTGCTGTGCACGGGGGCTTTGCCTCCGTTTTCCTCCCACACCGTGGGGCCAGACCCCTTTTCCATCCCGGGAGATTTGCCCGGCGGTGGGGATGGTTGTCGGTGAAGCAGCCCAATTTATTAACCCTTCCTCCAGAAGGGAGGAGCACGTCACAAATCCCCTGGGGCAGGTAAGGGAGCAGCAGTTTTATCTTGGCTCAGGCTAATTTCAAAACCTAAGCGTGCCCTTCGCTGTCCGCCTCCCCCGCACACTCACTCTCGTGCACGCACTCGGCCAAGTGCACCCTCAGCATCTGCGGGACGATGCAACTGCCTGCACCCCCACCAAAACCCGGGGGGGTCCCCTCTGCGGTGGGGTTACGCTGAGCGGGGTACCCAAACGCTGGCTCTCCGTGAGGCCTCGGGCCACGCAGCAGAGGTAGGAGGTAAGGTGCCTGTGCCGTACGTAACAGATCAGCCTCCGCATTAGCGACCGGCGCTTCTCCGAGCAGGAAATCATCCCGTCAGGGAGCCTTGCTCCCGCGGCGGGCAAGGAGCAGCCGAGCTGGGAGCTGCCTCCGGCTGCGCTGCAGGGCGAGCGGAGCCCAAGGGGGGCAGGCAGCGACGCCCCCAAAACGGCAATAACTGGTGCGTTGCGATCCGGGAGGCTTGTCCTGGGTTTTATGGTAACTTCTACATCAGCATTGATTTTAACTCTTGCATTAGCATCTCTTTATAAATGTTGACTTTTCGGTGTAGGCAGTGAACACCAAACCTCAGCATGAACGCCGAAGGGGAGAAATGTGGATGCTAGAAAAGAAGTCCTTTTTTTAGCATGCATTTCAACAGCACTTCTTTTCTGCTTCTCAGCATAAAAAGGCAATCCTGAACTTCTCACACACAACAAAAGAAAATCATAAAAGCTTATGAAGACTCCCTTGGACTGAAACACAGCAGGAAGATGCTCAGCTGCCTCCTCAAAATTTGCTGTATGAACTCCAGCAATTTATGGTACCCCTACAAATTTAACACAAAAATTTAAGCAAAAATAAACACGAAAATATTGGACAAGGTTATTAAGATTCCAGTTTGTTAGGATGTCTTAGGTACAGTCTCAGGTCATCACCAGCTTTCCAAGATTGGTGTCTAGGCTCCCAGACCCGAGCAAAAACCTGCCAATTTGCCATATTACTAAACCAGCAAACACTTTGGCCTGTTTAATTCTATTAAAACTAAACACTAAAAAAAAAACCAAAACAAACCCAAAACCCAGGGAAAATACAGGAAAACAATATCAACCAAACTAAATTCTTAAAACCAGTGAAGCATTCATAAAGCTTTTACTTTAGGACTAATCTCCTTCTCTTGAGCTATCAGGCCCTTTCTAAGACCATTGCACATCCTCCACTGGTTTTTCTGGCCATTAGTTACAGTATGAATGGTTCTTGTAGGGAGACCAAAACCTTGGGACGGAGTAGCCAGGACTGTAGGTGTAGCCTCCCACCGTGTCCTCCCAGGGGCTTCCCATCCTCCGAGGAGCTCTGAGACCCAGCAAAGTCATGTCAGCCTGGGGGTTTTAGAAAACGCAGCTTTTAGGTGTTTGTTTTGGTGGCAGGCTCAGAGAAGATTGTCCCCCTTTCCCTGATACCCCTGTCAGGTATGTCCCAGCCTGCTCATCCCACGCGGCTGAAGACCCCCCTGAAGGAAGCACCAGCCCGACCCCCCACTTCCCACCCCGGCTGGTGTTACCTCCACCAGCCCTGCTCCCAGCTCAGCCCTTGCATTCCCCACACTGGTCAAAATTAAGTCAACAGGTCTCTTTGCATCATTAAAAAAAATTAAAATGCCCTTAAAATCAATGGAAGTGTTTAATATAACAGAAGACCTTAAAGTTTACTCAGCTAAGGGATCCCCTGGCCCAGCACCCTGCTTCCAAAGGCAAGCAAGAGGCATGTATATTATGCGATTTGATGCTTTTAATCCACTTGTGGTTTTGGGGTCCACATCACCTTGCGCTAACAAATTCTTTAAATTCATAGAGCACTTGGCTAAAAAAGATGTGGGATTTTTTTTTTTTTTTTTTTTTTTTTGGGGGGGGGGGGGTTTTTTTTTTTTTTTTTTTTTGGTGGGGGGGGGTATGCATTTAATTTAATTCTCTTTTAAGACTGATGGTTCCACAGGTTTCTCACACAAGACCTGGAAGGGTGAGTAACAGCTCCCTGCGCACCCTTTCCCCACTGCTCCTGCATCGCCGGCACCTTCTCTCCTGCCCTCCCCACGGTCCTTTTGTGTCCCTTACTGGTGGCAGAGTCCTGCTCTGCTGCATCTCCGCCTTGCAGAGAAGCTGTTTCCTGCGTTAGCCTTTCTCGCTTGCCTTCCCCTGAACATTTTGAGCCCTGCTACGCTCTTGTTGAGCGCAGGTGACCTGCTCCCGCAATCCCACCTGTTATTCACGCAGCCCTGGTGGGTACCCGGCGACCGGGGGTGATTTGATGCAATGCGATTTGATGCATGGTGTCTCGAAGAGGGTTTTTTTATCTCAGCCCATCTGGGTAATTCTAATGTCAGAAGAACTATTGAAATATTTATGCTATGCTTTTGAAGAAATGCACCTTACATTTAAGAACTGGTGCTGGTTTATGCTGACTATTTAAAGTCTTGGCTCTTCCTTGGCTTCCTGCTGCGAGAAGGGACAAGTTTCGGAGAGTTTGCAATCTCCTCGGGAGTCTCTGATGGCGAAGTGCCGGACACGGGTTCGTGGCCATGGGAGAGCACCAGTGGCACGCATCCCTCTCCCACCTCTTCCCCACAGCCTCTCCTGTTCTCCGCTCCGAGACCGAGGTAAACAGAGCGTGGCCGGGGCTGGCGTCCCCGCTCTCACAGCTCTCAGGCTCAGCAACTGCAGCACAGGCTGGGCTGGAGTATTACTTGAGTAAAACCGCACCCGGCAGCTCGCTTCTGCCTCACGTCGGTACTGCCGCGCAAGCTGTACCCAGCGGTGGTACCCGAGCAGCAGCGTGATGGATGGGAAGGACATACAGGTATGTATTTAAATACAGCATCGCTATCTTCATCAAAGGGTAGTGGATGATTATAAAAGCATTCATGGTGGAGAGAGCCCACCTTTCTCACAGGATGTTCTCCCTTTCCTCTGAAGCTGAGTAATAAAATAGTTCTTAGGTTTTAAATAGCAACCCCAATGTACCTGAGGTGTCACCAGTTAAAGTTTTCAGAGAGGACCCCGGGCTGGGAAGAAGCAGAAGGTTTCTGGTGTTGTGTCAAGAGATGGATATTCTCGTGCAGACACCGGCAGATTTGCAGGCTCTTGGGTTTTCTCTCCCCCTCACAGGAGGAGACCTGGGGGAACTCTCCAGCTAAGTTGATCTGGAATTTCTTGTCTCCAAAGACAAGTTTAAGTCTTTTTTGAATAAACTTGGCCTTTGTCCTCCAAAACTGCCTTTGTCCTCCTCGCAAAGCCTGTCTGTAGGCATGTGAAACAGGCGACTGTGCTGGTGGTTCCCCTGAGGTGCCTGCGGCAGCGAGAAGGGAAATTGGGGCACTGGTGGTGGCACTGGTGGTGGCACCAGTGGTGGTACTGGTGATGGCAACTCTGCTCCCGGGCTCTGCCAGAGGCTCCCCAAGCTCCCTGCATGCACAAGTGAAAAACAATGAGCACAAAAAACAGGTTTGAGCTAAAGTTTTGATTTTCTCTGCCAGCTACCCACCTCCACGCTGGACTAAGCAAAGGGTCCGACTGTCCGCAGTCCATCACCACTGTTTTGGGTCGGCCCATCCTGGAAGGAAGGAGACAAAGTTCTTGACTGTTGACAGCTCGGTGCCATAACATTCAATATTCAAGAGGCCTTCCCTGGTGACTTAACCTTGTCCTCACTTGTGACATAAACCTTACCGCGACACACAGTTCAGCACGGTGTCAGGGACCAGCAAGCTGGTTTTGGGGATCAGGGGTGAGAATAAGCCGGTGGGCTCCTTCCCGCACAGCCTGAGACCGCCCATGCTCAGCAGCACCGTGACTGCGGACAGGCTGGCATCGCAAACAGCGGTAATCTAATTAATTGATGTGACATGAGGGAGGGGGGGAATGGAAGGGAGGGGAGAATGTGGTGGTGTCATGAGAGAGTTTGAGTGAAACACTTTTTAGCCACCCTTTCGAAGAGCTCCTATCAAGTGCTTTATTTTTAATGCTTCAATTTGCTTTCCTCTTCTTGATTGTAATACCCTTCTTGAACTTTGCAAATAAAATGTGCTTTCCCTTCTGATTTTTGTCATCATCTCCCTGGCAAGTTATCAGACTTTTAATTCCAAGCCTCCGTTTTTTCCCCCCTACCTAGACTGCCAGCAGGGCAAGAAGTTAATAAAGTATTTTTCCTGGATTCCCTGCTCTCCAGTGTATCAGCACTGTGCCCGCAGCCCTGGGCAAGGTGTATTAGATGATTTGTACTGCCTCTTCTCTTCAGAAGAAGAGGAATGAGATGTTAACCAAGGTACAGGACTGGATAAGTCTATTACAACCTGAATTATACTAACCTCTCCTCTGTCAAAAGTCTTCTTCAGCTGAAGCAAGGTCATAACCCAGTGTCTGCAAATGCAAAATGTTCCTTTTCCCTGGGTGTCTCGAATGACTGGAAGAAGAGGTGCCTTTGGGAGAAAATAGGCAGCGCTGGAAACTAATACACAGCCCTTAATGACAACCTACAAGGAAGTCATATGTGCTGAGATGCTACCTATATAGAAACCACAAGCTAAATCAAAACTAAGGATGCTAAATTCTGGTCACTACAGAGAATTGCAATAAACAAGATGTTCCAGAATAAGACTGGCCAGCAGAGAAACTGGGCAGCTCTTCTCCAGGTCACGGTACCAAGAGGAGGATGGTTCTTCCTTGGCTTCGGCCACCGTGCGTGCCCAGACCCCGGTTGCAGACCCAGCCATCAGCAAGGATCCCTGCGCAGGCAGCCCCACCAAAGACACTTCTCAAAGCAAGGTTATCACAACCCCTTCAAAAAAGAAAACAATTACAGGGTATCAACCACTGGAAAGACTAGACCAGAGATTTAGTTTATTCATTGCTGGTGAAACTCAGATGTGGTGCTGGGGGGTGGTGCAGGTGCCTGGTACCCGCATCTTTTGGGGTCAATAAGAAATAGGGAATGATGGAGCCATCACCCAACCCATCAGCCAGACAAGTCCCCAGGACACCAGAGGCAGCAAAACTGATCCCGTCCCCACAGATAGCTTCTCCAGGGCTGGAGAAATGAAACTTCATTCTTGGGAGCATGAAGACTTCTATGAGGGCAGTTAATTGAACCAGTGTCACTGAAAATGATGTGGGTAATGACAGATAGTGTCGGCCCATACTGCCGTTTCAGTTACTGGAACAAATGGTAGGAGAAGAGGGCAGAAATAGAAACAAATGGAAGAGAAATTTCTACCAGATGTCAGGGAGAGAGTTTTATTTTTATCTCTCCACCTTTCTTCATTCAGAGAATAAGCAGTCTGTGCCACCAGAAGGGCCCTGACCAGACACATGGCATCAGCACTAGTGCTACGCTGAGGTCCTGGAGGTCTTGGCATGGTGTGTTAAACACCCATCATTGCTTCCCCAGAGCCTTCCTTTTCATCCCACAGATACCTGGGGAGCAGGCAGATACTGTGCAGGGGCTGCCTCAGCAGTGGGCCAGCACCAAGGGATCCCTTGGAGAGGCAGCACCAAGCACAAAGCCTTTGTACATCTGCACAACACTCGCATCTGGTGAGGAAAAGGAGGTGAAATTTGGTCTCTGCTGCAACCGCTGGCTAAACTTCCCCTGATTTCTGAAGCACTGGGGTTTCACTCTGGGGATGTTGCATTTCCTTGGATTACGCTCCTTCCAGAGAGGATGTGCTTTCATTTGCAGCAGCCATCTCCACTAATTGGGAAGGGATGCTGACTGCTGCAGCCCAAGTGTTATTTTCTTGTACCTCCACATGAAATATTAAAATCTGACCTGGTGAAAGATAGCACAGAACTACAAACCACCAAGGACTCTGACTGCCTCGCTCTCACTCGCCGGCTCTGCTTTTCCTGGCAGCCAAGTCAAAGGAGATGCAGCCACGGTAGGAGCAGGACGCTCACAGCACGTTTCTGAGCTGCCTGAGACCAGAAACGGGGACATGTACGGGGACAAGGGAAAAGCCAGCTCTGCCCTGGGGTGGCTTTGTTGTGCATGACAGAGGACAAGCCAACCATCTGCAACGGAGACGGGGTCACAGCTCAGGTAGCCCGCCAGACCCTGCCTGGCAGCTACCACTGAGACAAAACAAGAGAGCGTCAAGAGCATCTGAGTGAAGGACCTCTGTGCTCTTGGTGGCACTGAGGGTTAGCCTATTTCTGGCTCGTTCTGTGATAATGCAGCTTGTGTTTTGGATGCTTGCTTGCACTTAAGCCTCTTAATCACTTGTTCATTAAGAAAAGGTTTTCAGGACACCTTGCTGAGAGGCAGCATCTCACATACCTCTGAGGAGAAAAAACAGCCACTTAGTCAAACACTCAAACCACTCAGATCCTAATGATAGAATAGTAATGAGGGTGAAGTGTATTATCAACTTAATGATAAACTAAGAAATTTGGCACCCGTAACATGGGTTCACTCTTTAAGTCCCATAGCTGTTTCCTGAAGGGTAAGTGAGATGTAATTGGTAGGGGCTTGAAATTGTTTTTTCTGTTGGGAACTGGACCAACTAAATTGCATTTTAAAAATGGTTTAGCGATACGTTGGAGGAGTGGTGCAAGGTGGTGAAAAATAACCCTAGATCTTCCTTGTCATGAGTCATGACATAACAGAATCAGAAATCAAATTTACAGTGGCAAAAAGCCTTATGAGGTGCACATTATTTCCTGTTTACCTCTGTGCACATCCATCTTGATGAGCACATCGATATTTCCTAACGCTGGAAGAACCAATAGTTTCAGGTGAATGTAGAAGTAAAGGCAATGGCCAACCCCACCTTGTCCCCAGGTATTCAGGACTAAGGGCTGAACCCTTCCCCAAGAAGTCTCTTCTTGCCATTGCTAAGTGCCACCACTGGCAAAGCTGGTAAAAAGCTCTTATACAAGAGTCAGACCACTGATCTAATTGAAACACTTACTGAAATATTTTTTTTTCTGCCAAACTGTCAGATACTGAATTTATCAATCTTTTGCTGGATCCTCACTACACGGCGGCCAAGGTGCAAGGTATGAGATTGTCCTGCATTTACTGCAGACATTGCTCTGGCTGTGGGGAGATGGGGAGAGATGCCCACAACACCACACCTCCATGAATATTGCATTTGCTAAGAGCTGATGCAGTTTTACATACTTGTATACACAGACATATTGATCAGTCACGCATAAAGCGCTATCTAATGCAATGCCATGACAAGCGTTGCCCACTGAAGCAATTTGCGATTGCTTTAAAGGATTCCTTCCCTGACAGAGTGAATAATTTCCCATTCACATAGACATGGGCCATCTAGCATGGTGTACCTTAAAGAGTGCTCCTCATCTTGGCCAAAAGGCAAACCAGCTCTGCTGGAGGCCCAGGGTGCCTGGAGACAGTTAGCAGTAAAGTCGGGGCTTTAAAATCTCTGTCTCCTCAAATATGGTACTATTTTTGAGGTGGGTTCATCTTGGGAGCCTGGAAGTCTGACCCATCCAGTTCTGGGCCATCCAGGCAGATAACGTGGTGTGAAAACAAACCAAGGCACGTGCTGCACCTCCTCAGGCGCAGTGGCATGAGTGCATGGGTGGCTGCTGAGGACCGAGGAGGGTGAGTCAGTAGGGAACAGGCTCAACCAAAATGCTTCTTAAAATACAGATGAAATTGAAATGGACTCCCAGCACGAGTTTAAAAATCTTAGCATAACTCTAAAATGCTCAGATAACTGCATTTTTTCCAGAGAGGGTGCTTCAGTTTTGCTTGGACTGTGCGGTTTCAGAGCCAAAACAGACCTTGAGAAACTTCCCTGGTTAGGGGGAAAAAAAACACATTTCAGTAAAACCCAGTCTGCTCCAACGACACGGGTGGCTTTGGAGGAGCTGGTTTAAAGATGAGGCTTCAACTAAGGATCCCTGATTTTGAGTCCCAAAGGAGCGGCCGTGTAAATATGCCCTGTTGTCTCGCACACCTCATCAAGGGGCACCACCAGCAGCTCTCGGCGGCCGGGGATGGGCCTGATCGCATGGAGAAATGCTGCTGCTTGTGGCAAAGCTGCTGCAGGGACGCAGGATGCCCAGGGAGCCAGGGGCACGGCCGGCATCCTCACCAGGAGATGCCCTGTGTGGTACCCGAGCTGCTGGGGCATGGCTGGCAGCGGGGGCTGAGCACGTCGCTAGCTGTCACACTAATACTTGTCTCCTGAGACATCTTCCCAGAAACGTCATCGATGCCTCACAGCGCCCTGTCATCTCTCGTCTCTGTGATCAACATCTTGTAAAACTCTATCCGGTAGCAGAGGGATGATGTGCGTGCACACGCTATTGAGTATCACAGGGGGGTTTTCTCCGGGTGGTGGGCTTCCTTCCTGCGTGGTTCCCCACCAGCTCCCAGCACTGCCTTCCTTCTGAGCTCAGGCAGATGCAGTGCTACCACAGCGTGGCTCTGGGGCACCTCAGCACTTGTTTTGAAGGTCTGGAACTGAATTTGTCAGATAAACACAATATTACTGTCGTTAGGAATAAATACAACAGTCAATAATTTCATTCTTTGGATATGAAAAGGGATGAGCTTCCGCTAAGATTTATTTCCTCCCCCCCCAATCTCTTGCATGTCTAAACCCACGACTCTCAAAATCAGCTCTATCTATTATGTAAATCACCTTAAGAGAAGGGTTAAAACTGTTTCCCACCTTCATGAACTATGGGTTAAGGTGCATTTATCTCCTGCATCAATGTTCAGCTTCTGCATACTCTAGGAGGGTGGTGCTGGGGTTCAGAGGTTGGTAGCAGACATAGACAATATTTTAATTTAAAATATATGTCAAAGAAAAAGTTGAATTTTTTCAATGTGGTCCTATTTGCTCTTCTGTAATTACCATTATTACAGATTTTTAACTGTATGTTACAAGACTCTTCTTTCATTTCTGCTGCAGATCTGGCACTCTAAAGGGAGCATCAGCCACCCAAGGCAGTTCCTCCTGCGGTGGTGGGATTATTCCCCGCGGTGACTCTGAATCAGCTGCCTGGACTAACACTGTAAACTGAAAGCACACTTTCCAGTTCAAAAACCTGGATTAAAAATATTGGGTGTTAATACCCAGCCCCTTTGCTGGCAGCCGTGTGAGTGTGTGTGTGGGGAGGAGAGGGGAGAGGAGGACAGGACATGCTGCAGGAGCTCGGGGACCCTCTCAGACCACCCGCTAAAGCAGCCTCCAGCCTCCAAGTCCCCCTCGTCTGAGACCTCCTTCCAAAATCACAGGATGCGGAAAAGCCACGGTTCGAGTCTGCTTTATGATTGATGTGTTGCTGCTCCTTGCTTTTACAGATAAAGCAGTGGAGCAATAATTAATGAGAAAAAAATGAGGGTGATGCAATCCGGAGCGAAATCCCGGTTTAATCAAAGCCGGTGGGGTTTTTGCTTCCTGCATGGCACGAGTTCACATGCCAGCAGGGAAATGAAACAGAGGATGAAGCAGCAGTTAATTATTCCGGCGTTTTTCCCTGGGATCCATGGGCCAGGGACTGCTCCCCTCACTTTCCCTTTGCACCCACATTCCTCCCTCGCTGCTGCAGGCACGTCGCGCTTACAGACACACAGGCAAACCCCCAAGACGGGAAGCCGCAGCCCAGCAAGGAGTTTGTTTACTAAGGAGATATCAACGCAAGGTTAGCTCAAATGCCGGAGGGATTTTTACCTTCAGAGGCTGGCTTTCCATTTCTGGTCACCAGACGTAAGATAACAGGAGAACAAGGGGAGGGAGGAAGGACTGCGAGGTGAATGCGCCTGGCACTAGGCACCGCTCCGTGCTCTGAGCATCGGTGTGCTGGGAGATACCCATAGAGAATTCGTTTCCCCATCTGTTCCTCTGTAGATCCCTTTAAAAATTAACTTCCTCTATTAAAAAGAAAATGCGATTGTTACAGTTAAGTGGCTGCAGTGCTAGAGATAGTTCGTCCTCCCCCCCCTCTCAAATTGTATCCAAAAATGTACAATTAATAACACATTAACTTAGCCAGGAAGGAGTGAGAATAAGTTAAGGCTTATTATAAGTACATTTTATTTTGTGTAATAAACAGATTTTTTTTTCCTGGTCGGTAATATTGCAGAAGAGATAATTCCTCCCCACAGCACATTTCACACTTTCCTAGTTTCAGACAGATTAGCACAAATGACATTTCGTGCTCAACTCATCTGATTTTAGAAAGCACTCCTCCATCAAGTTACGCTACATTCAGATAATTATTCTATAAAAATATTCTTAAACTAATTGTATGAATGGAGCAAAAATACGGTTACATCAGCTAGAAACTCTCTCCATATCCAGCAGAAAATGTAGAGCGCAGGGACCTGCCGGGGACCTTCCAGGGAGCGGACATCTGACAAGGTCAATATTTATGTACAGTTCATATGTAAGAGTATAATCATTAAAATCAAGGGAATACAAATAAAAATAGGTATTAATGTTTCAAAAAGCTCAAAGGAGCCTTATCAAGCCATTAATTTTTCAGCAGGACTGAATCCATTGGAGTCCAGATCCTTCTTTCTAATAAATTCAGTTGTCAGACTCTGAGTCACGTACTGCAGATGCTGACAGTGCTCTGTCGGCACCCCGGTTCGGCTCTGCTTTGGTAGGATTTTCTTCCTTTGTCTTTAAATTGATCACACGATAAACCCCACTGCTTGAGCAATGGGTCTTACACCAATTAAACCACTTAGTTTATCAAATTTTTGCCATGGCTAAAAATAATAAATGGCTGTGGGTAGCACTTTAGTGTCTTCAGAGCTGATCTGGGATCAGTTCTTTTATGAGAAAAACGCCGTCTGAAATGAGATGGCAGCTCTGCCTTGTTACACCCCAGAGCACAGAGCACCCTCGTAGTGCTCCGGAGAGCCATTTTCCACAATCGTTTCCTCGCAAGGATTACGTTGGTATTTTGGGCAAAGAGAAACGTCTTTGTGAAGTTATCAGTAAATTTGACCTTGAGTGCTGCATTCCTGCCTCAACTTCACAGGGTGTTTTCACCACCTTTGGGTAAGTCCTACATGAAGGTCCCCAGCAGTGCTTGTCCTGGCTCATATTGTATTAAATCTTTCTCTAAAAGCTTCTTTGAAAGATGTCCTTGCAGCTCTGAGGTTCTAATTTCTCTGATGCTCGGTCCGGATGGTATCACTTAGATGTCGGTGGAAAAATCAAAAAGATACAAGACATGTTGGGTTTGCAACCTAATGGGCAGAGTAGTTTCCACAAGTTAAAAAAGATGATCAGCAACCATTAGCAGTCAGAACAGCATTTTGTCCTCCAGGCTGTAAGTGTCCGGGAGGTTATGACCATTTCTCTTCTGGTCCATGACTGTACCTCTGTGACGGCACATGGGCTGCTATGCTTCACGTGATGGTTCATCTTAAATCCGATTAGCTGGTTAAGCTGGTGCAGCACTGGGTGGTAAGCGTCCTTTGCTGTAAGCAGTGTCTGCACTACAGAAAGCTGCACTGGCTCCCTTTGGCTTCTGGGTGGCTTCTGGGGTGAGAAACTTAACTTCAGAAACACCTCAGCACTGACTCAGCTTGGAGAACGTCTGAAAGTTCAGCCAGGGAAGATAATTGGTGTCAAGTCTTCACACAATGCAAAAGCAAAGCTGGGGTAACTGCCCCAGAGGCACACAGGAGGTCTGCGGCAGGACAGGCTTTGGGTCGCTTTTCTTACCTCTAAAAAAAAATGCATCTCCTGCTAGCCTTAATTTGACCATTTGCGGTGTCTCTTTTCCAAAGCACAGCAGAGGTGGCTTTGCAGATCCACGTCCCTCAAACCCGCAGCTCAGAGCAGCCCTAACTAAGGTGACCTGGATGGACAGACAGCCCTGCCCCGTCTGCAGGGCAGGCAACCTGCAGCGTTTCTCCACATTGTCTGGTGGGTCCGGAGGTCCCCGGCTTCCCGCAGCCACTGCCGCGGTGGTCCCCGTTCCCGTGCCGAGGAGCAGCACCCCACCAACCCTCCTCCTGGGCCGTACGTGGATTGAGCTTGCTGGCCTCTTCACCAGGTGTTCACCCTTTTTGCAACGGAGCCCACATTTTCTGCAGACAAAAATGTGAATAGTCAAAAAACCCTCCCCCAAAGGAAAAAAAAGGGAAAGAGAAGAGAAGAGAAGAGAAGAGAAGAGAAGAGAAGAGAAGAGAAGAGAAGAGAGAGAAGAGAAAAGAGGTTTTGTGGAGGTATTTTCAGCAGGTCCCAGTGGATTGCTTCACTGCAGGCAAATAATTTGTGGGGCTTCATGCAGAGGGCAGTGTCAAGTCTCCCTGAGTTTCATACAGGTCCAGACAAAATTAGACTTGTATTTTAAATGATGGGAAAATTCAGAATGACAGTGAGTTTTCTGTAGCCACCAACCAGCCTGCTCTGGGAAGGTAAACCCTTGTGCTCCAGCACCTACCTCTCAGCAGCCAGAGGTTGGTCTACGAGGAAATGTCCTTGGTGGGAAGGGAGGGAAAGGTTTTTTTCTGTATTGCCTAGATGAAGTACTGCCTAATTTCACCTAACACCCTGGACTCGGGTGGTGGCCAGCATTGGGAGGTAACGCAGTGAACAGAGCTGGTGTTCTCCAGCCTTGGCAACCACTGCTGCTCCTCACCTGATGGCCATTTCCCACCTCTCCTCCCCTCACGCAGCCAGAGGTTTTCATCACGGGAACATGTAAAAAGCAGCCAGTTTACACGCCATGTTTCCAGTTACACAGTCATGGAGTGTGAAGACTATTTGGGCAATAAATGCCCAAGTGAGATGTTATGTATGTGTATGTGTATGTGTATGCGTATGTGTATGTGTATGTGTGTGTGTATGTGTATGTGTATGTGTATATGATAAATTTGAAGCACAAACTACAGGTATTCTTAAACGTACATCTAAATAATTAGTATTCTTCAGCTGTTTCTGAAAATGTATAGAGAATAACTCTAATAAAAGCTATGTCAAATAAAGATGGGAGGGATAAAAATCCCTGTGAATTTTTAATCTGAGAAATAAAGAACATACTGTTAATGCAGCGTAATTGTTTCATTAAATATTTAAAATATACCTTCCATACTAAATTCGTATTTTAAAAAATATCTTTTCTGTTTATAAACTTGTAACACATTTTATGAATATTGCATACAGCCAGGAGAAACTTCCTTAATAAAAATAACTTAATCCTTACATATTCAGCCTCTTGATCAAACATTTCCATTTTCTATCAGGATACATTTGTATTATTCATTATAATTTATAAATTTTCTACTGAGAGATAATGCAATTACAAATGTTTCTTGCAAATCTTTCTTACTCCCTTACATACCATTTCATTTAAATATCATTCTGTTATTTACAACTGCTTCATTTTAATAAGAAAAGATGCTCACAACCAATTATTTAATTGAATGGTGCTTCTCAACACACTATTCATCTCTTTCAAAATAATTTGCATTTTGTGTATTTGGAGCAGATATTGGAAAACACTATTGTCATTTTGTCAAACAACATTTCTGCAACGTGCTACTATTTGGTGCAAGAGCTGATGCAAGAATGGAAATCAACAGCCTCATCAGCCCCACCAGGCTGGTGTCCTCCTTCCCTGGATGGAACAAATAACTTCCCGGAGACAGATCTTCGGATGGCAATTACACTCCTAAAAACTGAGCTGAAAATATGTTTGTTTGGTAGGGGCTCTCTCGCATGCGCCTCATTTTCTCATATTCTCAAAACAGTGGGCAAATCCACCAGAAACTCATGCTGGGAAGGAAAGCTGCTCAATCCCTACCATATCTCAATACAGACATCTATACGGTGCTCCTTTGTATTCTTTTTATTTATTTTAGTTTTTAATTTTTTTTTTTTCATTTACATTTAATGAAAGTCCAGGTTGTAGGAGGAGAACAAAAAGAGCTGAATAATGAAGTAAAATCGTCTGTAGGCAGACAGCATCTTTGTAGTACAGCAACACCCTTACACAGAGTTTTGGCAGGGTTTTTTATGGTGTGCTTTAGGGTTTTCCCCATTTCCACATCATTAAACAACGTATGAAATAGTAGTTGCAGGAAGCTCTCTAGCATTGGCTGGCAGGGGCAGTATTTGTGCCTTGACAATCTTCAAAACACAAATGTCGGATTTGCACCGGATATAAAATATTGACGTTGTTGCAATCGCATTATCTTAGACCGAGGGAACGTGGTCAGAACTTAATTGTGCAAATACCAAAACATTTGGTGATGCGTATTACGTAAGACCTCCTAAATGAGCGCTTAATTTTGCATGGTTGTCTGAGCAATTGTTACTGGTTCCTATGGGCATGTGGATTATGAAACATCTTCAATTATCTCACTATACTACCGGGGTTTTTTCTACTTGACCCCTCCCTCATTAATTGCTCCTCAAAATCCTGCTCCTCCTCATCATCAATGCATGACTGTCTCGTTTACTGCACACCGTTCACACCCTGCTCTGGGAGCAGAATTATTCATGCCTTCCTGGGCTTTGCTGCAGCGGGCGGTACCAGTGTTTCACAAACATTTGACTTACTCCCACGGTGCTTCTGCTGCGATGAATTATCAGTGGCGATGGTTACGCGTAGAGAACCGAGACACACGGAGCGTATGGTCCAAACTACCCGCTAATTCAGGGTGGAAGGTTTGAAATATCTAAGGCTTAACGTTTCATAGTACATCATATTTTCTACAGCACTTCTTATGCTCAGAAAATAGCTCCTATTGATTTCAGATGTGACTGGGCATGCCAACTGCTCCTGCAAGCCCAATCCCGAGATTTCAAGCTGGGTACCGCAACATGCAAATTGCTTCTCTGAAAAGCTTGGTTCCTGTGGCTTTCCACCATCATAAAGGGATTCTGTGGCAGAAAAAAGGATCGGGTGAGATGCCAGGCAGGGATTCGGCCTTTCTCTGCCCACAGCACCATGTCCCATGTGCTGCCCATGCTCCAGCGGATGTAAGAAGTGACATGCGGAGAACTGCTCAACTTGCTCCACAGCTCTGAATCGGTCCAGAAGCAAACCCAGGCTGTGTGCAGTGCCAACCCATGGCTTTTAACAACCCTGCTGTCCTTTAGAGAACAGGCCGTAAGGTGCTGTAGATGCACAACAGAGTCAAACGAGAATTGTCCAGACTACCTTAGTTCTGGCAGATTGCAACGCTTGAGGCATTTCCTTTATCAGCTTTAAGACAGCAGCTTTTTCATGTAGTCTTCTGCGCTCTTTTTCTAAAAAAGATGATAAAAAATTAATCCCAGCATTTAGCATCAGATAACATCCATGCGGCTCATTTGGGTTGGTGGGAACTTCTACATTCACAGCATAAACCTGTGACACTGGAGCCAGCCAAGTAACTCCTAACAGCGGTAAGCTTTTGTGGACCAGAAGTAGAAGAGGATGAGACAAGTGAGGTTCATGGATGACGCACATAGCTGAGGAACAGCAGAAGTCATGCATTTGGGAATCCATGGCAAGGTCTGGATGCCCGTCCCTCTTCCTTGGGGGCCAGCAATGGGAGCAAAGCTGTTGAGAGCACTGCAGAGGGACGCTGCCCCATTTTTACCCCATTTATGCAGGCAGTGTAGGTGAGCATCGGGTGAAATCCGTCACCATCGGTGGCCCTGGGCTTGGGCACGCTCAGGTGCTCCGTGCACGTGTACTGCAGTCCCTGAGGTGCTGGAGGCAGGAGGTGCCATTGCAGCACGTTGCGTGAGGTTGGTCCCCGGGGACATTTTTAGCCGCTCGGTAGGAGGAGTAGTTAGTAAATAGCAGTTAGTAGTTAGTTGGGGATAGTAAAAAGCATGTCCTTGACACAAGGTCTTGGCTGCAAAGGAATTGCCGGTCCCTACCTCGAAGCTTTCAAATTTCAGCTGAGTGGTATACATTTTTTCCCCAGCTTCATTCTGAGAAAAAGATCAGTGAGCAGTAAACATCCAGCACAGAAAAATTTCATACAAATATTTAATACCTTCCTATGTTCAGAAAGGAATGCTTTATCCCAGAAAATACCAGCTCGTTTCAGTAAAAGATAATGACCCCAATGCCATCTGTAATTGGAATCACTTCTGCAGTCCTAAATAGCCATTTTAAATAATAATATTTTCCAAGTAATTTTGATTGATTAAATAATGAGCCACATGCAGGAATCTAGAAAGATCGATGAAATAGTTGCTAATGATTTGATACGCAATCCTGAACCTGTGAGCAGGTGAGTGTGCCCTGTTTTGCAGCGGGAGGCCAACACCTTCCAGGAGCATCGCCTCAAAGCGATCATTAAAATCCTTTTAATCTGATATTTCATCTTATACCTTTCTTTTTACAAGTGGCTCACTGACCAGCAGCATTAAGTTGGATTTCCTGCAGACACAAGGCATGGACAGATGCTGGCTTCATTGACAGGATCTCTCTTCTCTTTCCTAGTCCCCGATTTTCAAGTGGATTTGTAGAACCTACCTGCAAGACCTCTGGCAGATTTTACTGGAAAAGTTTACAAAAGTTAGCAGAGAGGGCAAATTGACACAGTAAGGTCGTATACACTTTTATTAAGGAGGTGGAGCTAGGAAGGTGTGTATACTCATCATATACGGAAGGGCACCGTATCCAGAGCACAGCTGGAACAGCTGGAGCTGCGCCAGTTAACAGGAACCGAAGATTTTGCACGTATTGTGCATCCTAGCCTTTCATTTCCGTGGCGTGCGGAGAGTCCGAATGGTTTGCTTTTCTTAGAGCAGCGCACCACTTGAAGTTGATTTCCAGGGCATAATTGCTGTAGCTACTCCATGTATTTATTATCTTCGCACAATAACCGACTCCAAAGCTTAATAGAATGGGATATCATTTCTTGCACAATAGTGATGTCTTGTTAAATTATTCACATTATTTATTTGACAGATACTAATAACCGTTATTTGGTATTCAAGAGAGAGACAAAAATGACTATTTGTTACTTTCCTCCATTATCTAATATTCATAAAACATATGTGATGTGAAACATCTTTCTGATGGATGGCCGTCTAGGACGTGTTTACATGTTTTGCTTTATTAACAGAGAAAACAGCTACTGAAACTTATTTACAACTGGCCCCCGGCGCCCAGGCCAGCGAACTGAATTTCTAATCACTGAACCTCCCTCTTCCACGTTCAGAAAACGTCCCGATTTGGACCACGTCCCACTCCCGCACTCCCTGTGTGCCTGCCAGCCCGCTCTTGCCTCTGCTAAAATGTGGGCAATGGATTCGTGCTGTGACCCCTCCGCACCGGACTGAGATCCCTCAGGAGGTCTCACTTATCCCAGAGGTAAATTGGTGTTGACATTTGCCTTCAGAGATGAAAACCTATTATATGAGCGTTGGCTGTGTTTCCCACCCCAGCCGATACCCCACCACGAAACCGCACCATTCAGAGGCTCAATTCATATGGCAGAACGGGCTGCAGGCAGGATTTATTTTCCCATTGTCGGTTCCCATTGAGGCAAGGGGTATTTACATGTGTTAATAGACATTAGTCATGTAAATCCCCGGTTCAGCAATGGCAAAAAGGACCCTGAAATTTGTTAAATCTGATTTTCCAGAAGATTAGAAACAAGCCACACTTAATCGTATGCTTCTATCACTATTCCTTTTTTTGTTTTTAAGAATGTTATTCTGATTATTCCGATATAATGACCCAAATAGATTCAGTTATGCAGAACAATGAAGGGAAATCAAGTGTCCTTGATTCCCTGACATGCTCCTATGGAAATAACTGATTAAATCTTTCAAAGCAACATATTTTCTCATCTTCCATTTTAATCGTCACATTATATACCACTACTGTTCAAATACCAAACCCGAAGTTTAGTTTTAAATGCACATCCAGCAGCTTCCTTGTTTCATTTAATCTTTTTAAACCCCACAAACAAGTTATCAGCTGATTCTATAACCTCGAGCAACGGGCTTTCACTCTAATTAGCAAGCAGGAGCAAACAAATCCCAACAAAAAAGAACCGTTCCAAGTTTTCTTGCCAGTACAGCCCATTCAGGGCACAGCAGCCAGCCTGTCAGCTCAAAAATGGGAATTCCTCATGTTTTCATCAATAACTTAGACATTTATTTTACTTGCAGATAAGCCCAAACTAAATGGGTTTACAATTTAAGATTAGAGTTCAAAACTGTCTCAGTAAACCTGGGATCCTTTCTCCAGCAGGAGATGCAATCCAATAAATACAAGAACAAAGTAGGAGTAATCCACTGTACAAGCACAAGGGCGGTCAGGCGGCGGTGCTGCAGAGAAGGACGTGGGCTTGAAGGGGTTTTCGACCCAAAGATTGGTCCTAGTGATGTGCTCTGGAACAGCCAAGTCATGAAATCACCCTTCACAGAAGAACCAAATCCAGTTTTGCGCACTGCTTGTACACCTCTATGATATGTTTTCTTGGACTGCAGAATTTGGGGGCAAGAACACATTTTTTTCTTTATTATTGTCTCTGTACCCCACATAGCTCTATGGGGTCCGTGGTGCCGAAGATGATGACGGTATTTACTGGCTCCACAGCCCCAGTAGGAGACCCAAGAGATGTTGAGGTTTGACCTACAAGTGGGAGCCCCGAGTGGGGCATGTGGGACCCACAGGGGAGGTGACTCTCCTCTCCCTCAGCCCCTGCAGAGCTCGGTCCAGCTCACACGTGAGAATAAAACTCAGCGCATGTCATCCAAAATACTGCTACATCGCCACATCTGCGTGCTTTCCTAGACACTAAGCAGACAGTTTGCTGAAAGACCTGTCATCAGCTTTTGGGGCAGCCAAATACGCTGTGTCCAGAGGGTCATCCTCACCCAGAGACGTGCCGGCTCTTCTGAAGGACTCTAACAGACCTGCAATGCAGCACATCCCTCCAGTATCAATCCAACCTACCTGTCTGGTCTTTTTTTCGTCACGCTGCCTGACAATTTGCTTGGTATGAAAGGCAGACAGACAAGACCATGGTTTCCCAGAGCACTGTTTGGTTTGTTTTCTTTTTTAAAAGAGTATCCTATTTACCACCTCCATTTCCTGGCATATGACTGATGGAAGGCAGGGGTTACACATCCTAGTTGGTAGTTCAGCAGTCTTGTAATTGAGTCTCCTCTGGAGCCCAGGGTGAACCCCGACTGGACCCAGTGATTTGTTGCTATTCATTTCATCAACTTGCTCTAAAACCTCCCCTTCTGACAGTTCAATCTGAGGCAGCTTCTTGTTCAAGCCCGGGAGGAAAACGCTGTGGCGTGGGAGGCTCCTCTCCAGCAAACGCCAGCGCAGAGGGCTCGTCTGCCTCCGCTTTTACGGTCCTGCCGTCTCTAAGTGCTCCCATTACCCCATGGTCATCTGTTGGCCCTACGTGGTGTAGTTGAAAAATATTTTCTTACTGTTTTTTATGCCTTTTAATAAATTATTCCACAAAATCCATTTTGGCTTCTTTTACACCTGATTGCAGAGCTCGTGCTCTTCTGCTTTCCCTGTATACAACCTATACTTTTTAAGGGCCTCTTTGACAGTCTTCTTTATTCAGCTGCTTACGTTGTGCCTGTTTTACTTTCTTTCTACAATATTTTCTGACAACTGGAAATACCCTTACTGTGACCCGGTAGTGAGGTGCCTTTTGAGATGACCACCTCACCACCTGCAAGCATTGTACCCTCTTGGCTGTTGCTTTTAATTTCCTTTTAACAAGCTGCACACCCATATGTCACTGGTCCCTCTGTGAACTGTGGACGCCGGTTTCTCTCGAGCACCCAGATCCTCTGCAGGTTGCATTATCGCTGCACCTGGACACCTCCACCAGGTGTGATAACCCACCTGTCTGCTAAACGGGCTAAGGATGGGCACCACCACCTTTACGCTGGCCTCCTTCCTTTGGTCTGCTGTTCCTGTAGTCCTTGAGGGAGGATTTGGAGAAGAAGGGAGAAGACTCTGTTTCTTGTTTACCCACCCTACTTCAATCCATCTGGTATGGACTCGGGAGAGTGAGGGGCTCTCCTTTTCCGGACTTGGGGGCTGAGACTCCTCTCCCCCCTTCTTCTCCGTCGCCTCATCTCACTCAGCTGGAGCAAGCGGAGCGACCAAGCCTGCCCTGCAACGCTGTCCTGCTCCTCCATGGCTCCACAACACCACAACCCAACAAATGAATGAGCCAGCAAATGGCACCATGTATGGAAAACAACCTGCTCCATTGCAGAGTCTGTGGTCAAAATGAGCAATTACCTCTTCATGGCCTTTAGTTTTGACTCCTGTAAATTCTTCTCTTATGATGCTCGCTCGGTAAAAATTAATCTTCAAAATGCAATGGCTCATCTCTTAATATGCACGCGACTGGACTCATCCCTGTCTGCAGGAGTGTTCAGTGGCTTCCTCTGCATTTCACAATCCAATAAAAAATCTGCTCTCCACTCTTAATGACTTTATGATTTATCGACTTTCCCGTCTTTCTTCACTTCAGCTCACTGAGCTTTATTTATTCCTTTTGTACATCATTTCGAGGAAATAAACAGCATATGCATCTCCTTTGCAACCAAACAAATGCACGATGGTATTACAACAATAAAATTGTCATTAAGAAAAGTCCTTCCTTCCAGGTACCGACATTCACTACTTCTTTAGTAGCTTGCATAACCAGGCCTACTAAACGCTGAGTAATTAGCCCTGCTCAGGATTTCTCCCTAATGTCATTATCCCTAATGGCACTGGCAAAGATTTTGCTTCATCTGCGGACTTCATTGATCGTATAATCACCATGTTCACACAAATCGTCTCCTGGATTTTGGAAATCTTGGCGTAAATTAATGGAATTTGAAAAGCTTTCAGCACAAAATTTCTTGAAACTTGCTCCCTTATTATCTCTTATGGGTATCCACAAAGCAAACTATTCCTTGTTTCCTAAAAAGACCTGCACTCTCCAGCTATGATCCCAAGCCACACTCCCAATTATTTCCCTGAGACCCAAAGACCTAAACAAGCCTACAGCCTATAATGAGTTGTACAGAGAAATCCAGGGACCCCAATGGCTAAGGAAGAAAGGGCTATTTTGTAAAAAAAAACCAAAACAAAACAAAACAAAAAAAACCCACCACCAACAACAACAAAAACCCCTAAACACGTCTGTACCTGGCACTGGTGAAACCAAACTGGGAATGGTACGTGTACTTCTGACATCCACATTACCAGAAGTATTTGGAAAAAGTCAGCAAGCACATCAACAGAGCCCCAAACCAACTGGACAATCAGAGAGCTGTTTCCTGTCAATCTGTTTAGCTCATCAGAAAGACCGAGGAATGATCTGATTGACAGCAGATAAGCACTCTAAGGTAGGAAAAATGTTGAGTATTAAAAAGCTCTTTTAACCTCAAGGAGGAAAGGGACATCAAGTATCAAAGCCTGGATGGTGAGCTCAGACCGGTTCAAATTGGAAACGTGGCACACATTTTTAGTACAAGGGTTGATGGGCACTGGGAGAAAACTGCCACAGAAAGTTATGGATTTCCTCGGTCTTAATTATTTCAAGGAATTATTAAAGTCTTTCTGAAAGATATGCTTCGGGCAAACATGAACATCCTGTGCTTCACACAGAGATAAGTGTGTTACACAGAGATAAGTGTGTTACACAGAGGGGCCGAGGAAGCCAGAAGAAATGAGAGTAGCTTTCTGGCCTTGGACACAACCACCAAGACTAACCTCCTTCATGCTCTTAGGGGCCCTGGTTGCCCCCTCAGAGGAAGAAGACAGATTTTTTTGGCAAGTCAGACCTGGGAGCCTGGTTCTGTCCTATACAGGGGAGCCCCGATGACTCTGCTCCTGGACTTACTTCAGTGCTTGAAGACCTTTGGCAGCAATGCAGAAGGCAGGAGACTCTTCTTTTTGTTTGCATTTTGGGGATTTGCAGAAATGTCTCTCCAATTAGCTTCCCCTTCTAACATACATCAAAACAGCGGCAACTGTTTGAATTATTGCCTCGTGGGTTTTATTTCCCTGTTTTCTATTAAATTATCCACCTCGTATTTCTGTCTCTGCAAAACCAACGTTGTTTTATAGGACTTTTGGTGGTGTTTACTTGGTTACCCTTTAAAACTCTACTAACCACCAATACATGTCAAAACTGGTGTCCACACACTGCTCGTTGCTGTTGGATGCACTCAACAAACACGAGCTGGCAACACCGTGTTTACTGCATACATTAGCATATTAACCTATAAAGTTATTCATACCAAAGTGCATTTCTGCTGTTCAGTTGAAATCCTATCATCTTTACCCTTGCAAGGCTTTTCTTGGCTGAAGACACAGTTGTTTTTGTCATTTCCTTGCCAGGCACAACACAAAGGCTTTATTGACTATTCTTGCTTCAGTGAAGGAAGGTACCAAGAAGAGTTTTGCTTACCTTGTAGGCTCCAGTGCGTAAAAGACTTACACTGATACCATTTTCAGCACGGTGGGAGCCAGGGCTGCTGAGAGCCTGGGTTACTCATATCAGTTTTTATTTCTGTATTATTGCAGTTAATACACTTCAGCCGTTGACAAAAATAGTTCTTTGTACACACATTTTCTATCTTTTTATATCCACCTTTGGGCAGTCAGTGTCCACAACCCTGTGAATTGGGAACTGCCTCTGGAAATACAACTTTCCCCTTCTGAAAGGCTGAGAAAGCTGAAGCCGTTCCTCAAGAGGAACCTGGCAAAAGGTGTGCCAGAGTCGGAGGGGGCAAGGCAGCAGATGACCCATGGATGCTTTCTGGGCCGAAACCCCAAAGAAGGCACCTCTCCTGCATGGGAAAGACCATTTGCACTTATTGTGAGCCCACTTGAGGACCTCCTGCACTGCCTTGCAGCAGGCGTGCGCTGGGGACAACCCCGGCTACGGATCTCTGCTGCCTCTCAGATGTTGTCCCATACAGCCTTCTGATGTATAAAGTCCCTTGGCTGAAGCTGGGCGGCATTGCTAAGCCAGGCTGGTTGGTCTGGCCAGGGTGTCAGCTTCCAGCTGAGCTGATGAGGATGTAGGTCGTAAGCACCTGTGTCGTGCTGGTGCCCCAAAACCTGCACGAGGATGTGTACAACTCCTCCCTCGCTGAAGGCAGGAGGGAAGAGGGAAGCTTGGCACATGGCAGCTGGGGGCAATACGGGCCATATCCTGACCATTTCTTGTCATTTGCTTACTGGGATGCAGTCAAGTGAAAATACTGTAACTTGGAGTAGGAAATGGTTGGTGTTAGCTCTGAGCATGAGGACAGGCGCAACAGGTCAGAGGAAGCTCCACGTGGCTAACGGCAGAGGAGCAACGCGGGGTAGCGCTTCTCTGCTAGACACAGCCTCCGGGTACCGACAGCTCGGAGGGTACTTGAGGCTGAGGTGCTGCCTTCATATTTAACAGCCTTTGTTGAGACTCCTTCCCATTAAGCTACTTCGCAATCCGTGTAATTCCAGAGGCACCACATGCTGTGGTAACAGGTTCCTCGGTGCACCTGTGGGCTGCATGAGAAGCGTCTCTCCCTCTTTGCGTTGAATGTTCCTTCTTAGGATTTCAGTCAGTGCCCCCTAATTCTCCTGCTGGAAGAGCTACCACAGACCTAATTCTTGCTTTGGAGGCAAACCATACCACCCAGACCTTAAGTCATGATATAAATTACAGCGACCTTTGGCCCCTCTAACGAATGCCAGCGCCAGATGGCAGAGGCAAAGGAAATTGAGACTGGTCTCTGACACCCACCTTTATTCCCTTCGCTGAGCTGCCTCCAGCTTTGGCTGGCAGTCAAGTCCTGCAGCACAAAAATCCCGAGACCTTGCACGCGTAGCTCATGTGAGCAGCTCTTCCTACAGAAAAAAGGCCCTTGCAAGCCAGGGAGCTGGCTCAGGAATAGGTTTTCCTTTCATGAGAAAAGGTTGCAGGTTCAGGCTCTAATTTGTTTGATAATTTTTTTATTGTGCTGGCCAACATGCTAAAAAAGAGATTTATTCATGAAAAGGACAACGTCAGCATCTACTCCCTGTGCAAACAGATGAGAAAAATAAATATCTGTAAACAGCAGAAGTAAGAGAGAAAGCATGAAGAGCAGCATACTAAATTATCTCTGCCATGTGGGTCACTTTGGAGCACGTTTTTATTTTATTTATTAAACGGCTTCTGCACAGTGTGTTTTGCTCGACTAAGGCATCGTACAGTGAATACTAAAATGATGCTATAGCTCTTAAGCACTGGGGGCAAGGGGAGGGCGGAAACGCCCCTTTTATTCCTGGAGTTATTGTTTTATAAATAAAAGGTGCTGATGACCCTGTGTGTACAACACAGATAGGGTGTAAAGAATTGCTGCAGTGGCTTGATAGGGATGATCTGCAGCTGAAAACCCATTAACATAGACGGTAGGTGAGGCAAATGTGCTGAAATGTCAGGATGTGGAATGCCAGGAGAACAACCCTTAAAATAGTTCCACCAAAAATAGCCTCTGTGGACAATAGGATGGGGGTTCGCCTTCATTTATTTCTATTACCAGTTCCCTGACACGCTGTCCCTCGAGCGTTCCCGGTTGCAGAACGAGCAGGAGGCCAGGCAAAGGGCACGCTTTCATCCCACGCGTCCGTGCCACTGCTGCAGTCCACGCAGGGATGGGGAGCGCGGCCCAAAAAGCAAAGCCCACCGCCCCCGCGTGCTTTTTGGGCTGCCGCAGCCAGGGGAGGAAACAGCTGCCTCGAGCAGCTGGCAAATACACCAGGTAAAACTACAGCTCCCCAACTGCTTCAGAGCAGCTCTCTGCAAACAGCAGCAAATCCTGTGACGGAGCCTGGAGGAAATAAATTGAATGGTGCCCGCGAGCTGACAGGGTCTGCGCGAGAGGAGGGGATGAGCGCTGACGGGGTGGCTCTGATGGCAAAGTGGGCTCCTACGCTCCGTGGTGCTGAGCACAACGCTATTCAATCACCTGCAAAAATCACCTCTTCCCAACGTATATGTTACCTGTAAAGCTGGACCAGCCCTCCCTCAGGGACTGCAGGTGGTGCCCACGCAGCCTTCATTTCTCTGGGCAAGCACCACTTACACGGTTTTGGAGGAAAAGCCGATGCTCGGGGTTAAAACAGCACAAAGCTTCAGGGTGACCCCAAAGCTGCTGAGTGGTACCAGTGCGGCTTTAACAAAGGTTAAAGGGAAGGACCGAGCAATGCTTTTGAGCTGACAGGTATATGCCCCAGCCGCATCTCTCTGAGACCTACAGCTCAACTCCATTCCCCTCACCCCCGCTTTGGTTTCTGCAGGGAAAAAAGTCCAAAAAACAGGTGTATAGGCAAGACCCAGATCACCACATGTCCCTGAGCATGATGGCCGGAGGACTAGTTATGCCAGACTTAGGTCTTGGTGCACGCTATAGGCACGACCCAAGGCAGGGAGAGGAAGCCTCCAAGGAAAAGAAAACCATGACAAAAACTCACATTTTGGCACGTGGTGAAATACAGCTATGTCAGCAAAGTTTCATTTGCAATACGTGCAGTGAACACGGGTGGGAATTCAGAGCCTGGATTTGCAGCCGGCAGACTGCGATTCAGCGTGATGACTCAGGACTTTTGGTTTCTCTGCAGGCAAAGGTTGCTCAGACCTTACTCAGGGAGAATTTCCACTTTCATGACAAAAAGCTATGTCTTGCTCTCCTAGCTCTTGTCTTGATAAAGCTAATATTGCTAAATCACAGCATTTCGGAAATTTTGTACACAACTGTCACCCTGAAAAGAGTTGTAACCATTGTTTGTTGGCTTTATAGTCAGCTTTTCTGTCCTTACAACAATGTTTTCACACTCTTTTTGAAACCTGCTGATCTGATACCGTATCTGCCAAATCTCCCTGGGATCAGGAGGTGAAACAGTTTTTCCTGTACCCCCCTCCCTCAGGTACAGATGTTAAAGGTGACTCTTGCTCCTGATGTCCATTTCGTAACGTGCCCTCGGTGTATTTCCTGTGCAGCATCACCCTATACAAGTCCAAAAGGTCCAACCTCTCCTTGAAGCAGAGAGCATCCGATGCGTCCCACACTTCCAGTGCCTTGCCTGCCTCTGGGTGACACCAGAAGATGAGGGTAAGATTTATACCCAGGTCAGGCGTTATTAAATAACACAGGATTTGGAATAAATTAAGTACAAATGATTCACTCCATGTGTTGGAAAGGACAAGGTAGAAGTAAATCTGAATGAAGCTTTGACTTTAGAAAGAGTTGAGGGAACACAGACGTTGCAGCACTTGGGAAGGTATAGGCAGGAGGCAGACTGTAGCCTTCGGAAGCATAAATCATAGACCGTATCTATCTTCTCCAGTCATTAGGAAAAAAAGAATGAATGACAGAAAAAGAGAAAGGAGAGCAGGTCAACAGAGAAGGGTTAAAGGTTAATTTCCTGACTGCCAGGATATGAAAGGTAATGGCCTCAGATGCCTGTGAATTTCCTTGCAAAAGAGGCATCATCATTTAATGCGCTCTTTTATTATCACGCTCATGTCAGCTTCCTCGTGTTCTAAAATGATCTTTTCTTCTGCTATTAATATGATAACAATTCACATACCATGATCTCCTGATGGACCTTGACGTTTTTGACATGTTAGGTAAGGGCAGTAAATCCATTAGAAACATAACCGGCTCCTGCTGAAGTCAACAGGAACTTTGCCATGGATGTCTATGGCGATGCGGAAGGTCCGATTCTGATGACTAATGGCATTAGTCACATCTTTACTGGAACCTGTTGTTTATGAACATTTCCAAAATATTTGTTCAGAGAGCTTGGTTTAGATGCAAACACTGCCAGCTTGTACTCCATTTTATGATATCAGGAGCTCTTGAACTCTGGTGCGTGTCACCTGCAGTCTGCAGGCTGCCCCGCTGCTCTCATTTTTAGTGAGGGATTTGCATTTTGGAGGCCAGGTAGCATACAAGGGGCCTTTTCTTACAACAAACATTGTAGAGCATGGGAAAGCGGGAGAAGCAGTCTATGTCTTAGACTAAAGGTCATGAAGCTGATCAGAGGGCTGGAGCACCTCTCCTGTGAAGACAGGCTGAGAGAGTTGGGGTTGTTCAGCCTGGAGGAGAGGAGACTCCGGGGAGACCTTATAGCAGCCTTCCAGTACCTAAAAAAAAGCCTACAAGAAAATTGGAGAGGGACAGTTTACAAGGGCATATAGTGATAGGACAAGGGGTAATGGCCTTAAGCTGAAGGAGGGTAGATTTAAATTAGATATAAGGAAGAAGTGCCTCACTCTGAGGGTGGTGAGGCACTGGAACAGATTGTCCAGAGAGGCTGTGGATGCCCCCTCCCTGGAAGTGTCCAAGGCCAGGTTGGATGGGGCTTTGGGCAACCTGGTCTAGTGGAGGGTGTCCCTGCCCATGGACAGGGGGGTTGGAACTAGATGGTCTTTGAGGTCCCTTCCAACCCAAACCATTGTGTGATTCTATGATTCAAGGTTGAAAGGTTGCAAGCAGGTGGTGGGAGTCATGGTCCCTCTCTGTTCCTTTTCCATTGCTAAATGAACGGGCAGTCCCATTGGAAAGGCTGAGTATCAACGCCTGAGATTCACCCACTTCACCTCAGCCATCCCATAGAAATAATAAATTAAATTTTTGTAGACCCTTTGGTATGGACAATGGCCCGAGCTCCATCATTTCCTGTCCCCTGGGCCACCCTGCAGCTATGCAGTCACACGTGAATTGGTACCTCTCCCCGGCTTTCCTAGATCCTGCCTCATAGAGGGTTGCTGGCCCCACACCCATGGCAACAGGGTCCAAAAAAGGTCCTCTCTGTGGCTTAGGGAGGGAAGCGGGGGGCTGTCTTCTTCCCAGGCTCTCTGGGCAGAGGGGCAGTAGCAACTAGCGAGCCTCTGAAGGTCTGAGCTGCAGTCTGCTGGTTTTAGGACTGCTCTCACTCCAAACATGTGGTCCCACATGGATACTAGATGGGGAGATAGTTTGTGTTATGCCTTGGCCTCTCAGCTATGCTCAGGGCCCCATTTTAAACCAGTTTGTGGTCACTTAAATAGACATGGTAGAGGAAGGCAGTATTACCTCTCTGTTTGGTGACTGACGGGACAGCAAGGCAACGGTACCCACAGCTCAGGATAGGAACTAACACTGAATCTACAAAGTCTTGACCCCAACACAACCACAAGCTCACCCTTCCTCTTTGTAAAGCTTTTCAAGTCAAGCTCCTCTGCTCAGAGACGAGAGAAAGAGCCCGTAGTGCTTACTCTATGGGGTAAATGGTGTTTACCTGCTTCTAACCAGGGTAATGTGGCACTTACCCTCTTCACGTGCACAGTGAATACACCAGAGTTCACCTGCTGCTTTTTGGAGAGAAGCTTGAAGTGCCTGGGTAATCAGAAGGCAGTCCTGAACACGTCCTGAGGGTTGCCTGATGGCTGAACTACCGCATCTGCCCGCTCTCAAAGGATGTCAGAAACGGATGTACAGATCCAGCGCACGCAACTTATTTTTGTATCCTCCAATATGCCGAAACAGTGTTTTACCTTTCAGTGGACAGCTAGGGTCTACGTAAATGGGCCACTAAACTGAGTTATGTCGTACTGGCGCTTCTCGGAACATCAGACACAGATATTGCCATTTTTGGGGATGTGGGATGTAAGATGAAAAGATTTCATACCATGACTTCCAAGCCTCCATACTGAGACTTCTGATCAACTGCCCTATTCACCACAGCTATGGCAGTTATTTATGTTAAATAGATTAAAGGCTGAGCAACTTAGATTTTCTCTGAGTGATGTATTGTTTCAGCTTCTTTTATGTTAAAATGTGTTTGCGTTAGTGAGGAAATACCACACTTGCCTTCCCCGGGATAAAGATTTCCTCATGGAATCAAGTTTATCTATTGTTAGAGTAAAAACGTCTTCTGGTGAGGGGCCAAACAGGCTGGTTTCTGGTGACCATTACTTATTAAAACACTTAATTCTTTACACATCTTGTAAGGAGTTCTCTATGGCAAGAGCAGTGGGAAAGACTGACAACTCCCATAAAAATAATTCTGACACATTTTTGGCCCAGCTCTTTTCCCACTGAAGTCACCAACCTATTTCATAGAAATGTACCCTATCAGGCAACGAGTAGTTCTTTACGACAACAAGGCTTTGGGCAACCTGGTCTAGTGGAGGGTGTCCCTGCCCATGATGGGGGGGTGGAACTAGATGGTCTTTGAGGTCCCTTCCAACCCAAACCAGTCTGTGATTCTGTGGTAAGCTGCTGGACTCAAAAGCAATCAACTCCTGTTATTCACAGCTTTGCTATTTATCGGGATTAGAGTCAGACTCTTTGGAAACACTTTCTAACACTGTTTAAGGACTTTCAATTTTGTTTTATGTAATGTAACCACTTGGAAGCTTTTGTTCCAAAATAACTCCACAAGTATTCTTCTACCATAAGTATAATGGGATGATTACATTACTAAAAGAAATTCTGGAAATTTATACAAATATGATGACAAATCCTGCTCTGTTTGAGTCAGGCTGCTTGTGCATGCTTTCTCTTCCCCCCCCCTCTCCCCCCATGTTGATCTGTGCTACTGATGAATCGGTTCTTATTCAGGTACAATTACCAAAACTCCTGTTGTCCCTGTTGTAAGAATCCCTTAGGTAAGGAGGGAGAAGCTCCAGGGGTATCGTACTCAGGCAGGGATGCAGCCCTTGTTCTTCAGCCTTTGCCAGGCGACGGAGCCCTGTGTCCCCACCGCGGGCAGATGTTTACTTCTGTCAGCTCTGCAACCTGGCCGGGAACATCTGGCCAAGGGACAGGGAGAAGAGCTGGCAAATGGGTGTTTCAGGTGACGGTGAGCCAGGGGCTTTACCCGAGTGCTGCCAGGAGCAAAAGGGAGCAGAGGTTTGCATTTTACTTCAGTAACCTGCTTCTCCTCAGCTTTGCTGCTTCTTAGTAGCACTAAGGGTTTAGAGTATCCGTGCTCCAGAAAGCTTTCCTAAATCAATAGTCTCCTGTTGCTACATAAATACCTAACTGGAGCAAAGATGTTTATTTTCAAAGTAGGAGATGTTGCTCCTGTGACAATGTTTTATTATAATGATTTTGATCCCGAACCTGCAATCTTTACACCGAGACAAGACTCCCCTTGATTTCAGAGCGAGCTTTGTCTGACTAAGGATTTCAGAATTAGCTCTTTGCTTTTATTTTTATTGAAAAACAAGCCTGTGCTTGACAAGGAAAAGAAACAGTAAGTGGATCATGTCAGGGAGACAAGTTCCTGTGAGAAATTTCTAGCAGGAAAAACAGAGCTTTATGATTATATGGCAGTAAGTTACAAGGTTAGTTTTAAGAGTTTTCCAGGAGAAAAAAATGTGAATACACTAATGAGAAGGGTACCTATTCCATCAGGGGAAAAGGCCCAATCCAGCATATGCCTCTGGTACCCCTTCATCAGAGACTACACCAATGAGTAAGGGTTGAATAAGAAAATAATTCCATGAGAATTTGAAAGATCCATGGAATTAAACACATTTTGACCTAAGGCTTTTGAGGGAAGATTGCGCATCAGTCCGTCCATACTTTATGCGACCAAAGGGGCCCCAATCCCAAGGGGGCTATAAGCATACCCAGTAGCAGTCCTGCTGCTACTACCCAAAAATGCGCCATTTGCAGAGGGGGAGCCGCACAGCACCCAAACCCTGTAGGGATGGAGAGCACATGAAGAGCTGCAGTTAATAGTCATTGTAGAGGCTCGGGAATGGCAGCGGACAGGTTGGGGTGGGCCTGCCCGGGGCGGGGGGCTGCCCAGCATCCCTGCGGTGCCATGCAGGCAGGCAAGAAGCACCGGGGGAGCAGGGCGGGAGCAGGAGGCTGGGGGGCACTTGGCGTGGGACAGGGCAAATGCAGGGTCAGGGCTTCACTTGGTGCCTGTCCCCCACGCCCCCAGCATCAGCAGACCCAAAAAAAGCCTGGGACAAAATGCCAGTGGGGCAGGGGCATCCCTTGGCTGGTCCGGCAAATGGGGTGTTTGGATGGGTTTGGAGTTTTCTCGGGGGGGGGG
>VXBL01007874.1:909542-971662 GCA_013400195.1 Aramus guarauna
CCGGAGATCCGGCCGGTCGCCCGGCCCCGCCGCGGGGGAAGGGAGCGGCGTCGCGTTGCCCGCCCCGGGGGTCGCGGTGGGGCGGCGGGGGCGGCGGGGGCAGCCTGCGCACGGCGGCACCTGCACTACGGCAGCCCGCGGGCACAGCCCCCGCCCCGGGCTCTTTCCGGAAAGTTTCTAGAACTCCTTAAAATGGGAAGTTGCATTTAAAAAGCCAAAGCTCCCGGAGACCGGGCTCCCGTACCGGCACGGCCCGGTAAGGATGCTCGTGTGGAGGCTCCTCTTGGCGACCTGCCCTTCCCGCACCGCTGCGCACAGGCTGGCGTGTGTGTGTGTGCGTGCGTGTGCGCCGGTAGAGAAAACACGCGTGGCCCTGCCGGCAGCCGTGCGGTCGGGTGTTGCAGACCCCGAGTTAGCTACCCGTGCCGGGCACGCTGCGGTCGGAGCTGTACGGCGAAGGGTGGCACAGAGTCGCATCCCTGCGAATAGCTGCAGAGAAAATGGTTTTGCAATAGCTCGGTGGTTGGGGTGTGCGATTTGGGATTTTGGTGGGGTTTTTAGTTAAAATCCCGCCAAACTTCTGCAAGCATCACATTCTGGCCACCATTTACCTCACGAGGATGAAGCGAAAGCACAATTACTTTTTAAAAAAATTCCTTGGGAAATCCGGTGCACGTGAAAAAAATCCTATTCCAATTGTCGGTGCGTTGGGAAGAGCAGCCGCTCTCTAGGAGCGTGCATTTGCCGGGCAGTTTTTGGGATGCAGGTGCTGGAAGGTTCCAGAACGGTGCCACCACCCCTTCCCCCGGCAGGATGGGCGCTGCCCGCTCTGCGGGAGCACCCCAGAGCACCCACCTCTCTAGGGACTGCGCAAGGGGAATGAGCAATCGGGCTTCCACACCGATACAACATGTCTGTCTGTAACCCGGAGGGGGGGGATGACGACGTAAAGCTTCTGCGCTTGGTGTATGTGGCGAGGAGGAGAGCTCGGCTTCCCTCGTGCAGTCGTGGTTTGGTGACCAAGCTGTAGTCATCATTAACAGGGAGCCACCAGAAAACGCTTTTGCTGCGCTGCTTCTGCTGAAGTGGTTTTGAGGAGCCCGGGTTGCTACAACCTGAAGGAAGTTTGAAACGGCAATAGTTGGTGATGCTCCCTCTTAACAAGCCCTCTCCTCCTGCAGTAGAGCACCAGCTCTCTTTGTAACACAGGCGTTAACGTGCTTTATGCAGCAGGATGGGTTCTTTTTGCTTTCTAACAAACTAGACCAATTACACAAAATCAGCTGAGAGGGGTGACCTACTTCGAGGGAGGAAAGGAAAAAGAGTTTTTGAGGAGACCTTGATTTCAAACATCACCTTGCAGTGTCCTACCATTTGTCCTAACCGAGCAGGGCTATTAGCTCCCGAAGGTGTGAAATGCATGGCATAAAGGCTTGCTTTTTCTTTTCTCCCTTGCTGCTTTAGCAGGAAGGAAATAGTTATTCATGAACATGCATTTGGGGTGTTCCTTAAACATTCTTGCATTACAGCTGTAGTACCAAGAGGTTAAAATACCTAGAATGTTTCTCTCTAGCCCGTCTGTCAAGCCACATATTTAAAATTAGAGCATCATTAGCAAAATCATAGGTAGTTCTGGGGAAGTGGGGATGCTTTATGGTTGAAAGTCACAAAGCTGACAAATAACGTCTTCACTAATACCTGGATCTTGCAGGTCTTCACCATGGTTGGCATTGCCACAGCTACCTTCCTGCATGCGGCTCGGTGCAACGTGTAAGTACAAAAGGTGTTCCTATGAATTTTTGGGTGTGTGGATTTTGGTAGAATAAAGGTTTCTTCCCCTCTCTTTAAATAGGTGGGTTGATTGCGACAAACGGGGAACATAGCATATTGCAGATGTTTTTGGTTGGGAGGCATCATGGGTAATACCTAAGAGGTTCTGCTTTTTCATACCAAAAAAAAAAGTAACTAGGAAAGAATTTGCCTATATTTCCAGTGCTCTTACCTATTCCCTGTGAAAGAATGAGATATATTTCAATTAATTTGTGGCAATCTTAGGGCCTTTCTTGAGCCACTGAAATGTCCGAAGGTAGGTACCCCAAGGATTTCATTAATACCACTCCACAGTCAATGAATAGATGAAAACTGCAAAGCAAAATGAAGGTATGGTGACAAATGCAACGTATTTCATGTGAGAGTAGTGCTTTTACTGTAATAAGAATATAAACTGTCTTACCAGCATGAAACATCTACATATTAAATGCCTGTTCAGAAGGGAAGAGTTGGCTGCATTTCACCACAGGTTAAGTAATTGTGGGTTAATAGCATTCTGTCAAATACACGCTGGGAAATATATTAATATAAGAATTAAGATTCTTCTGAGTTTGCCTGCATTTTACCTTGAAAAGAAGTCACACTTTTGAAAACTCTTAGTAGTGCATAGTTGTATGATGGCTGATGGACATGTAAAATAGGTTCTAAAAAGATGCTGTGGAAGGGTGAAATAATGGATGCTCATAAGATAAGTTTTAGAAATAGAAGGGAGGAGGGGAAATGGGGCGTTTCCGTGAGAACTGTGTCCTACCTGATTATTTTTCCTTTAATACATCAGGTTCAATGATGCTTCATTTTGGCTTATGTTAACATAATATTGTTGTTGACTAGTCTTAGTCAGGCTTGTGTTTTAAAAGATAGACAAGGGCTACAAGCTCTTTTAAAATAAACTGAGTGTACATAGCGACACCTCGGAGAACGCGATACTACCTAAAATTGTTTTGGAAACAGAAGATATTTTTTGTACTTTAGCGGTGTCTTCAGTATTTTCTCATAGCGTGTACTTGGTATTTAATGTTAAGGTACGGCTGCCTCAAATCGGTTACATAGTGACTAAGTAAATGTGACATTCTTTCATGAGAAACTTGTCATTTAGTATTCTTGTGAATTAGGTGGTTAAATTCATGTGTTTATTGAAAATCTTATAACTGGGATTTCATAAATATAAAGTTTCTAACGTCCTTTTCACATTGTGCCTTTGTGTAGTAGTGTCAATACGCGCGCAAGGAGAGGAAACAATATTTACTTCATCTTATTTTAACCATTACAGGTAATGTCGTATGCGAATAGTCAGGTTGATGCAGGGTGCATGTGTGTAAAAATCCTTGTTCTCAAAATATTTTTAGGAAAAATAATTGACCAATATAGGCTTGCCGGCTTTTGAGGGAGAGCGGGTGCTTTGGAGAAGGGTTATGGGTTTGTGGGGTTTTTGTTTTTTTTTTTTCTGGCAATTTCTAATTTTTAAAGAATGGGTTTTCTAGTTTAAGAGACCGGCAAGGGAGGGAGAGATGCGAGACATTATTAGAGGAAAATGTCAGTACTGTCCTGTTCCTTCATTGTTTCATTCATGGGATTTTTCCTCCTCGTGTCTGACCAGCCAAAAGATTCTTTGGGAGGTGAGGGAAAGAAGAGTGTGGGGGTGGTTTTTTTTGTTTGTTTATTTTTTTTTTTAAGGTAGACGCATGTATCAGAGGGGATGCTTAATTAGCAAACTGTAATAGAGCCCGCCAGCCTAATGGAGTGAGAAGATGACAATTCTCAGCCAGCTGGGTGGGGCACAATGCAGCGCTAACTGTAAGCCTTTTGTCTAATAAAAACGTCTGAAACAAAGTGATCGTCTGGCGATCTGCATCCCGCTTGACCTTTTTTCAAGGCAGCAAAACAAAGTTAACGAACGTGTCGTTCAGTGGCCGCCCGGTATGTCGGGATTTTTGTGCGTTACTGGAGAGTCGCGACTCCTGCTGCTTTGGTTCCTCTCGCAGCATGGCTACTCGGAGTTTGAAAGATGATTTGTGAAATAGTGCCTGTTGAAATTATTAAAGCCTCAAGCAAAAGAAAAGCCCTGTATATAGCTGCTAAACTACTTTGCCTGACTGTTTTTTGTTTGGTTTTTTTTTTTTTTCAAGGTTTTGTTTCTTGTCAGTGCAATGAATTAACTTCAGCAGAGTTTCACAGGGTTGTTGGAAAATACAAATCTGGCTGGTCCTAAGCTGCCCTTTAAGTCTCTGTATTACTGAATAGTTGGAATTACTACATAATTACAGAAAACCTAGTGCGTTATTTAAGTTAAATGTAGGCATTGTTTTAAAACCTTATTTTAATGAGATAAGGCATTCTTAAATGCTTTTGCTAGGAAAAAATGTATTTGAGCTTTTTTAACTGCTGAAAATGTTGCATGGTTATTAAAGAGCTTGTAGCATTTCGTAAACAGGATACTCGCTAGGTGCTGTTGGGTTTTTTAAAGTTCTATAACAATCCCAGATATGTATAAGCAGGTATTTATGTTTTGCTAAATTTGAAACAGTATAAAATGTATAGCTTGTGCAAGACTCTAGTAAGCCCGAATCTATTGAAAACTGTGTCTGTTCTGATGCAGAGGATCATCAGTGTGAGGGGGATTTTTTTTTTATGGCTGTGAGGTACCTCAGAAATAATAAAACTAATATTTGTGCTGGTTTATTAGTGCATTAAATGCATAATTACTTCATTTGAACACGATTGAGGAGGTTCATTTACAAATTAATACTTGTTTTTAATGGTAGGTGACAGTATCGCCACTGAAATGCAGAATTCTGTGGCTTACACTTTCTGTAGAGACAAACAATTTAATTTGCATGTATTGAAAAGAAAATGGTGGCTTCTCATCCCTCAGTGAAGACTGAATAGAACACTGATGTGGTGATGTCTTAATGCCGGGGCACTGTTTTGCAAAGAATAATGTATACGCTGAAGTATCATCATAAAATTAGACAAACTTTAAAATGAGCAGTGAATGTCTTGAGATGCAGTTCCTTTCTGCTGCACTTAATATCCGAATGTTATAATGGATATCGGCGCTAATAGAACGCACCCAGGCTTATGTATTGTATTATAGATAAAATAGGGAATAGGCTAAAGAGGGGAAATAAAGTGCTATCCAGGAACTGATTTTTCTTCAGCTTACTCTAGGATATTCAAGGCTAAGATGAAAAAGTATAAATGGTAAACGGTACATATTTATCATCTGTGCAGTATTGATCTAGATGAAAAGGAAACAAGTAAAAATCAGCATTTTAAATAGAACTTAAAAACGAATCTCCAAGACTTTGAAACCTGTAATCAGTGTAAATTGGAGGGGAGGAGAAGGAAGGGATTGGGGGAATGGTTGCAGGAGTAGACCACATACTCGACTTCTTCAGCTCTGCGTAAGGAAGTAGGTATCATCATGGAGAAGATAAAGCGACCACCTAAATTTACTGGATTTCAAATCAACTAGTAGCACTCGTGAATTACACGGGGTGTTCCTGCAAATCAGTGTGTTGCGTCTGCGCTTTGTTGGAGCGGCAGACCTATTTGCAAAGCTGTTTGTCACACTGTCGTTTTTATTATAATAGGGCTTATATGGAAATATTCCTGCAATGCATCTAAAGAAAAGACAAATGGCAGCATTTATAGAAAGTGGCAGTTTATACCGCAACGTGTGTGGAGGGAGGGAGGGAGGGGGTTGGTGGTGTGTTGTTCTCCCCCCCCAGCCTCCTTACTAAAGAGGGATTGACGGTATTTTGTTTAAATATGGTGCATGTTACATTGGACTAATGTAAAGATTAACACAATAGGGCCCTTAACCTGGTTAAGGGCTCTGGGTCCTCCCCCAAGGTAAATAATGAATACGGTTTTGTTTGCCCAGCGGGTCTTACAGTGTGGAAAAATAGCTGGGAGTCTGTGCTTTCTTTTTAACTGCTTGTCTCGCATATAAATCAGTTAAAATTAGGGGTGTTTTGGAAGAAGTTTGGCCTTTCTAACAAGCTAAGAGACTTGGATATTTTTGGCTTATTTCAGCTGACGAGCTTGATCCCATTTTAATATTTTTTTATACTTAAAGAGCGAAAACATCAATTTCAAGATTAAAAAAAGAAATGGTGACCTCTTTAGCTGATGTAAAGCAGCATTTGCACTTGTGGTGTTCGTCCTCTGTAGTGAATGTGATCCTTAGTAATTCAGCAATATACTGTTAATTTTTGTGTAAATTTGGAATTTAATTTTTCTTGAAGCATTAGAGGGAAAAACATGAACAGAAAGGCAGAGATGAGGAAAAAATACTATTTTTTTTTTTTCCTCACTGGGAAAGACCGCTTTTTCCTGCTGAATAGATTTAATTTCTGTCTTCCCTACTAAGGGGTAGCATACGAAGGGATACAAGTCTTAGAGGATGATACAGGCTTTGTGCAGGAAGGTGCGAAGCTGGACCCAAGTTCCTTGGTGTCCTGATGGGTTGTACCTTCCCCCATGGACCCCACCTGGTGATGGATAGCTCTGAGTTTTTGGCTGCTCTTTGAAAACCAGTGTTCATCATGGAGGCTGACAAATGAGAAATAGATTATTTTACAGATTTACTAAAGTGCAAGTTCAAATTAGAATGCTTCTGAAGACGGATCTAGTCTAGATTTAGAGTGTAACTGAAAAAAGTCGTAAATTGTTATTTTGGTTAACTATCAAAGTAATGATGCCATGGGCAATTTCAGAGCGTATTGAAGGAAAATGGCCGCTGCCAGTTGTCTCGGCTGTGCTTACAGCAGCAAGAGCTCTGTCTCAAGTCCGTCATCAGTGCTGGGTCACGATGCCATTAGCCAAGCTGAGAGCCCTTTACTCTGAGATGCACCTTGCACTTCCATCCTTGAACAGCTCTGTTAGCACAAGCTCAGTGTTTTAACTCAGCTTGCCGGTGTGCTATGGACTCTCATCCTGAGCTGCTTGACTCAAGACCTCTTAAAACAAACGCTCACAAGGTTGAGACGCAAAGCGCTGGCGTCCCTGCAGCCGGGGGGAATGATGCTGTTGACTGCAGTTGAGTTGAGGTGTCATGTAGTGGCTACACATCCCCTTCCCCTTGCACAATGTCGGGACAGAAACCAGCAGCAGGGAGGAGAGTCTGCAAAAGGCACCAGATAAGAGTCTCTTACCACCTGCTTTCCAATTCAGAGTTAGATAACTTAGCAGGATAGGATTCCTCTAGCCTAAAGAAAGACAAATCTGTCCTGCAGTCAGTGGCGCACGTCGCACAGCTGCTTGGAGGTGATCAGCTGCCTCACCAAGCCAGAGCAGGTACTAGAGCTTAGGAACAGCGAGGACATGCAAGTCACCCTTGAGGACTTGCGGGTTTACTGGAAGCCAGTGGAAACGATCTTGGCGTGCTGTGGTAGGTATTGGGTCGGTGAAGGCGCTGGTGGCTGTATCTTAAATCTCTACTGTTGACTGATCACCAGGTCCAAGTGAGCCGAGGAAGGACCAGACAGAAAACTGGACAAAACCCAGGAACTCTTAGAGTTATGCCCTGCTTTCCCCCCTGCCCCAGTCCAGCTATGTTACTGGTCCTGAGAGCCGTTGAGGACAGGCATGCTCTGGAGAGCTTGGGGCTGGCACTGGCTGGACAAAGGTTGCCCTTGGAGGGAAGGATGATGTTGCAGCTGATTCTGGAAGCACAGCCTCATCACGTCTTCCAGTGGTTCTCTAGCTAGGCTGTTAAACAAACAAAACATCCATATTTTCCTTCAAAGCTTCCTCTTTAAAAGTTAGAGGCACTGCCTGGTGACTAACTCTGGGATTGAAGGCTGGAGGTACAGGAACTTAAGACAGCTCAATCTGTCACAGATGCCAAGCCTGACCTTGGACACATAGATAAGCTTCCCTTCATCATTGCTTTTCTGGCAAAGAATTGGGTGAGGTGGTGGAAATGGCATTTATCGACTTCTTGCGAGCGTGCTGAGAGGTGTAATATTTGTAAAGGTGTTTGTGATCCTTTGGGAAGAAGTGCAGTGTGCTCCTGCCTGGCACTTCTGCTTCATAACCCCCTTCGTAGGAGCAAGGTGGGAAGCGTGGTTTCAATCTCCTCTCCTCCAAACCTCCTCGCTATGGGCTCCTTCAAAAAAGGAGCATGGCTTTCCTAGGTAAAGAGGTTGATCCCGAGAGCATTTGAATGTGTCATCCAGCTGGCTGTCAATATTGGAGTGTGAGGGGCTGCAAGCAGCCCCCTTTTTGGGGGGAAGGAAAGGTTTTTTCCTTCTCGTGTGTCTTAAGTGAAGGCGATGTCTGCTGGCCAGAGAAGTGACTGGGAAGCGCTGTGCACTCTGTAGCCTGCCAAGGGGCCTTTGATGCTGCTTGGAGCCGAGCAGCCGGAGCGTGGATGGGATTTACTGCTGTGAGTGATGTGCCCTCTTCCCTCTGTGGTGCGCTCAGCAGGAAGGCTCCACATCTGCCTGCGGCTTTCGCCCCTGGACAGCATCGCTTGCTGGATTATGGAGGCTGTCATTTATCATCACTGTCTCTGACTGTAAAAGACAGTCCAGTGCTCCTGACAAAGCAACGGGAGGATTGGCTGTGGTCGAGAAACAGCTTTGCAGGGTTGGCAGGCTTTTTGTAAGTAGGAAAGTGACTTCAAAGGAAGAAAAGGAGATTGAGGGAGGGAACAACCCCCAAAGACCTACAGCAACAACTTTTGCATTTGCATAGAGAGTTAAAATTTGCATGAAGAATGAAAAATGTTATAAATAAATGTGCCTGAGCACAATTAGAGATAGGAATTTAAAAAAAAAAGGCAGGAGGGCCTGCATTCAGAAAGGTCAGCAGGATTAAGATTCTTGCCAGGGAAAGCCAATGGGAGGTGAGTAGAGTTTTCTGGGAGGGGAAAATGCAGCGTATATGAGAAAAGGGAATGGGTGGGTCACCTGGGTGCTGCAGGGGGCTCGCTGGGGCTTGCACGCGCGTCAGGCGCAGAGGACCCAGGACCTCACTTCTCACCGTCAGTGAGCCAGAGGCCAGTGTCCAGCTGGACAACAAGCCGCCTGTTTGAGGGTGCAAAGGTTGAATGGTAATGGGATCAACAGCACATTTGCAATCTAAAAACTAACAAGTCCTGGTACTTGCTAGCTCAATTCTCTTCCCATTAAAACCTGCTGGATTTCTGCTTTTGACTTCAGCAGGTACAGCTACTACACTGAAAAAGTCACCTGGCAGTGGATAAACTGCACAGGCTCACCATTAGCCTCTCTCAGAAAGGTGTTGAGCACTTGTGTACTACCTGTTTGCACTGAGAGCTGTGGTGCCCTGTACTGCTTTTTTTATGCCTTCTTTGCTCATGCAATGTCAGTGCTCTGGAGACCTCCTGGGTTTTCTCCAGGTACGTTTCCAGCAACATTAAAGTGACTGTATAAAGCCCACTTGCCTAAACATTGAGCAGGGTTGATCAGTGTAAAAGGTAATCCAACAGTGTTAGGAAAACAGGTTGGAGGCCACAAGGAAATTCAGCAAACCCTTCCATCAGAAACCAGAGTGCAAAGGAGCATCTAGCAGCGTGTTAATAGGCGAGTGCATTGGGAAAGCCTCTGCTGCAGTCCGGTACCTGTAGTGCCCAGCGATACGTGCAGGACCTCCGGTCACTACTAGCAGTTGCAGGAGAGCAGCCGCTGACTTTGTGCCTCGTGTGTCCATCGTGCATTAAATCCTTGGCTGAAACGTGCCGCGACTTGCAGCGGAGCAAACCTGTGGAGTTGGGGCGTGAGTCCCTGCTCCCGTGCCGCACTGCCCGCACCGACAAGGTGCCTTAAGAGCCACTGATCTGCTGTCTCGCAGAAAGCATGTCCGGGGTTTTTCCTATTGACTGTCAGCTCCTGCCTAGTCACATCAGCGTCACGTAACCCGCTGCCCGCCGGTTTCTCAGTTGCCATCTCAGTCTCGATGACTTCTCCTCGTAGCTCACCTTGTTCTTCCCTGGCTGCTGCTGTGCCCGCAGCAGATCCGCGTCCTGCCGCAGGCTGGCGTCCGCATGCAGTGGTGCTGCGAGTAGCGGATGGCGCAAGAACTCGTGTCTTCTGTGCGTCCCAGGAGAGGTTCAGGCTCCTTAGGAGCAGGGATTTCTCAAAACGCTTAGGCGATGAGCAGCAACGGCAGCAGCGGCAGTAGAAGGCTTCAGTAGGTATCTCCACCCACACTCCGTTTCAAAATAGTAACGAGAACATTCAGCAGTTGGTAGTCCAATTTGTCCTGGGATATACAGATATTTTTTTTTTAAAGCTGGCTTTGCTGGTTATTCAAGAATCGTGTGATCAAAAATTAAAGGGGTTTTATTTTTCTGCATCGTGAAGGGTAAAGTGGCAAGTTCCTTTGTGCTGTTTGACGCGGAGCCTAGCCATAGCCCTAGAGCACCGCGGCTTCCCTTTGGTGGTGTGTGGATGATAACTTATCGAATACCAAGGAACAGCTGAACAAAAGCTCTTTTTAAAACAAACAAAAAAAACTCCTATGCCAAACCTCACAGAGGCCATAGCATTGCTGGTTCTCAAACTGTTTTGCCCTGTTGGGCTGGGATTGGAAAGCACATTAGATGCATGTGCTCTGTCAGGAAAAAAAAAAATACAGAGTAAACCCTCTATTGCTGCTTGCAAAAATAATCCAGGCTAAGTCAAGCCATTCCTTAACCCACCTGTCCTGAAACTTGGGGAAAAACACTATTCCTGGTACTTTCATTAGGTCAGAAGGTACAACTTTGATGCCTCAGGAAATATAGAGGGAAAGGGCTGCCTTGCTGGCTGCAAGGGTGCCTATGGCTTACTTGCTGTTACAGAGCTACCAAAAATGCAGCTGAGTTGTTGCTACAACCTCATACGAAGTCGGTGATGGTAGTATGAGAAGCTGTGGTGTTTGGTTGCCTCCAGACTTTTGGGAATACGAAGTTGGGGTGATGCAGGAGATGTTTCTGACAAGCAGAAAAAGGGACACTGGTCGCTTTGCAGGTACCAGTTCTCGCATTGCCTGCATCTTGCTTTACGTTGCTCGCTTATGTTATAAATAGATGAAGCCAGGAATATGCCTCACTTATACAAATCTGCAAAAAAACCACAGTATGCTTCTGGGTGTTGTGTAGCTAACCTACCAGGGTTTTTGTTCTTGCATCTGTTTCTGGAGGGGCCGGGCACTGTGTGTGATCTGCAGCGCGAAGGGGAGCGTAGGCGAGGAAGGAGAGGCGAAGGGCCTTCACGCAGGGCAGCGGGGGAACAACCTTTCCACGGCTCTCGCCCAGGCTGAGAGGAGTTTAACCTTGCAAACTCCCAGCTGCCGGAGGATTTGAGTGGGCGAGATGGGGAATGCGTGGTTTGACAAATCTGCATTAGGGGTTAATGCCGCCCGGAGCGTTTTGACCCCTGGGGCTGGTGGGAAGAGGAGCCCAGTGTGGGGCTTACCCTCTTACATTTGCATTTGGCTATTTTTTTTTTTTTTCCTTGTCTGCCCTTGCACCCCAGGATTGGTCAGCCCGGTGTAAAACCATGCTCCGGAGGCTGTGCCCTCTCCCGCGACCGAGCGAGCGGGGTGAGACCCCTCGTCTGCTGGCAGCATCCCGGGGGGAGCACAGGGAGCCGGGCTGCGGGGTGCTGAGGCATCCCAACTTGGGGACTCCCCACGCTATGGGAAAGGCAGCCGTGCCCGCAGCCCTTCTCCCTCCCTCCCTCAAAAATAAACCCTCAGAGGATCCAATAAAAGGTGAAACCCAAAGCAGCAATTCTCGAGAATGACTAATATTTGATTATGGGGAAGAAATCGTGGGTCCGTGTGAGCAGGGAGGAGGAAGATGTGAGAGAGAGCGTGTTCTGTAAGGACGCCAGGGTGTGGCTCAGGCATCAGTAACAAATGCTGGAAGAAAAAAAATGCTCTTTGTTCTGCAGTCAGGTGGGTTGACAACTATTCTCACCCGTCCCTGGCATGCATAACACCCAATGCAATTAAAAAAAAAAAAAAAAAATCGGGGAAGGCTTGAGGTACTGAAACTGCTGCAAATGCAACAAGCAAGAAGATTCAGCCTAGAATCTGCTGCTCTCTTTTTTTTTCATTTTTCTTTTTAAACAATTACATTCCAAAGCTCATTCAGCCTATTTGTGTTTCATACAGCTGCACTGTTTTAATATCAATGTTTTGTATGTTTAAAGCTTCCAACAGTAAATGAAAGCTCTCTAGCACTAAAATTTATACGGGCCTACATGTGACTAGAATTGGACCAAAGTGTGCATTAAAGTGTATTAAAAATGTGTACATCCAAATACGCATGCAGTACAGCAAATCGGCTCGTAATGACAGTCTTGCTAATCAGAAAATAATTTCAAAGCTATTCCTTTTAATCTACCCTTGTCTCTCTGGCAGGTTTAATAACTTTTTTAAAAGATTAAATAAATAGAAAATAAAAATACGTTCACAGTTGCTTTTAGATTGCTGCAGGCTAAAGCAATATCTTGAGCTTAAAAAAAAAAGCCTCTTATCCTCTTTTTTTATGCTTTGTTCATTCTGATGTAAGTTGGTGTGATTAAGTGACTAAAATGTTGGTGTCGTCTTTTTTTTTTTTTTTTTTTCCTCCCCCCTAAGCATCAGAACTAAAACTCGGTCTCTGCAGTTGCTGGCAAGAAGTGAAATCCTTGCGTAAGTGAAATACTATGAACTTTTTTGTAGAAAAGCAAGCAGGACTGAACGTGTAAAGCAATGAAAAGAGGATATGACCAATATGCATCTCCTCTCTTTCCATTTTAAGTAAATTCTTTTAAGTTCAGGGTCAGGAATTTGGACAGTTAGTTATTTTGCATGTATGTATAAATATATGTATATTTTCATATCTTCTAAAAATGTCTTATTTCTTTTTCTGGGAGGAAGAGGAATCTACTTGCAAATTTACATCTTGTGACATTTCCTTACAACTGCACGCTGGCATATGCACTGCTAGAGGCCAGCCCATCATTTCTTGGTAAAAAGAACCTTTCAGCTCGGTTACCTCCTGTAGAGAGCTAATTTTCCAGCAGTCAGGCTTGATCTGGATAAATAATTAGAGAGCGCGAGAGAGAGATGAAGATGATCACATCAGCACTGTCTGTAATTCAGTTAATACAGCCAGACCCTGTGATTTCGCGTCTGCAGCGTACTTGCGCGGTCTCAAAAGCCGCAGAGGCGAGCAAGCAACAAAGCCAATCGGTTACATTTGTCTTGGAAGAATTAGCGGCACTTTTCATTCATTTGTCGGAAGCCAGCAAACAGCTGCAGCATGCATCTGCAGCACGAGAAGGTGATTCTTGACACGTTCGCTCTCCCCGCCCGCCCTCTCCCCCCCTCCCATATGCAAAAATTTCATCACGCAATTAATGCTGGGGTATCGCCATCCTTAAGGATAGATTTTTTCTTTGCTGTTCGAGACCTTGCGGTGTTTTTATATTTGGCTTAAAATTCGTGTCTTGTATAGCGGGGTCAAAGCTGACTAGGCGAAGCCTACCGTTTTGGTATTTCTTGATTAATTTATTTTATTTTTTTAAATTTATTTCTTTGACAAAGCTGTTCAGAATTATCTGATAGCAATACTAAACCGCAGAGAAGACGCGCCTGGCTCTCTGAGTAAGCGGTAGCATTTCACATGACTCTTAACATCACTGGAAGAGATCCAGTTAAAGCAAACTACGTTCTTGTGCGCTCTTTGAGGATACGTTTGTCGCTGATGCGAATTTGTTCCTCCTACGTGCGGTGCTAGAAAGGGGTTAAAAATACATCTTTGGTTCACTTTATTCCCAGTGGTAGCTCCATTGCGTTCATACATGGATCAGATTAAAATAGGTCAATATCTTTTTGTGGAAGGTCTTTTGACACTTTGGTGCATGACTGCAGTACACCTACCTTGAGGATGAATGGACCCCGAGGAAATCCGTGCATTAACAAAAACACAGCCTAGGGATACTTTAGGATCACATTCCTTTATTCATCAACTAAATCAAAGGCTTGACACAGGATACTTTGTCATCGAGTCAGTCTAAATAATACTTTTTGAGGTGACAGATGACTTCTGCTGAAGAAATAAGCTGATGTATTTAGATCAGCAAGAAACATCCGAGCGGCGTGGGTTTATTCTGTTCTTTACCCTGCATCATTTGCATTAAAATATACATGTATATGCCCTAGCTGAAATTTTTCAGAACCTTATTAAAAAGAAAATTGTGTATTAAGGCATTGCCTTACGGCAGGAAGTCTTTGTCTGCCCGTTTGCTTTATTGCAGTTGTTTACTGCCTTGAATTGATTTTTGCCTACCAAATCGGTATATTGAGGATGGCTGGGGAAGGCAGGGTGGAGGGGCGGGGGGGTGCAGTTCTGCAGTTAGCAGGACCAAGAAGCTGTTTGCTGCCTCATGGCGTGTAGGGATTTTTTTTTGCTCTTTTATTAAAAAAAAAAAAAAAAAACAAAAAAACAACCAACCCACAACCAACGCCACCACCTTGGAATTTCCATATTATAAAGAGGAAGAGGCTTCTTTTCGATATAATGGCGCCATTAACATCTATTAATAATGCAGACAGGGTAAGTAGCTGGAGTTGGAGCTCCCTGGGGGCCTCGTAAAACAGATGTGCACTATATCTTCCCGGATTTGATAGCTGCTGGGGTCGAGGGGGTCGCTGTGGTTCCCGTTTATTTCCTCTGGCAGCGGTTTTCTAATTTAAGCACCTCTGTCTCCTGGCTACAGTTGCCTGCTGCGATGTGGAGGGGGTGTTCGCGCATTGTCATGCCTGCCGCCGGAAAAAGGGGCGCGAGCAGCGTCGCCCCTGCCTCCGCGCTGCCTGCCGGCTCGCTCGCTCCCGGCGCGGTCTTCCCAGAGGCGTTTTCTGTTCAAGGCGGTGGAGCCGGGCTCTTCTGTTGTGGGTTTTTTTTTATTATTATTATTATTTTCTTTTCCCCAAAAAATTGAAGGTAAGAGTTTCCTCCTCACAGCTACAGATTTTTTTTATTTTTTTTTTTGCATGGGAAGGAAGAAATATTTCAGCTTGCGAGAGTGTGTAAGATATTGCTTGAGGTGAGGTCTAGCCCCCGGTGGGAAACGTAGGTGCTGTATCCCCTTTTTTCAGGATTACGCTTCTCGGTTTTAATTGAATATATTCACGGTGCTGCCTCTGAATAGATAGAGCTGCATGTTCTTTCTATAGCTGTCTGCTTTTAACTCTGAGAGGGTGGGGTATACCAGCAGGACTTAAAATATTTCAATTTTTATGCTGTTTCTTTAATTGCAGATTACTCCGCAAAAGGAGCGATGAAAATATTAGTGGTCACGGTGTATGGCAAAAAGTCTTTGTAATCAGTATTGTATCAGATGCATTCGCATCACACAGGTTTAGGATTGCCTGCGCTCAAAGATGGGCTGTGAACGTCTGTCCTTGTGTGCACTTGTATTGCAACACAGTCTTGCTGTGTGGGTTTAAATGTAGAGGTATGTGCTTTTACTAGCTTGCCATAGATTGGGGTGGGGGGGGGAAATCCTGGTACTGGGTCCAGATCATTTTCAGCTGCTTCCTCCAGCTGCCTATTACAGCTAAAAGTTTCAGAAATGTGCAGAAATGTAATGTAACTCCTTGGAAAGGAACAGACAGAGCAGTTTTCTCTCCACCTCTTTTATTCTGCCATTACCATGTATGCAAATGCCTGTTAGTCCCTCGCTGCACGGAATACTGTATTATATGGGGCAGCATAATTTCTGCTGTATATCCTACAGGAATACCCTCAGCTGAGAATCAGGTTGCATCTGTCTTTCCAGAGAGGTAAAGATACGTTGGGTAGAAGGAGACAACAGAGGCGTCAGCAGGATTTTTTCCGAAGTGCTGCCTAAGCCAGTCTATGGGGATTCAGCAGGCAGCCTTCAAAACAGGGGGAGGATGGACCTTCCTCTTCCCCCAAATTCATTGAAAACTTAAAAGAAAAAAAAAAATTCTCTCTGACCTCTCACGTGCTTAAAAATCCTTTGCTGTACTGCTGTCTGTCTTTCTGTACCCTGAGCGGCTGTGCGTTGCTCGCCCGCCCTTGTGACCGCACGCTGAGGCTCCAGGCGCTTGGCTTGACAGGGTACTGAGCGATTCCTGCCCCACCGGCGTTAAACTGGGGTGCGGGTGGATGGCTTGGCTTGACTGCCTGCCCTATTTTAAAAGCAGAAGTATTGATAACATCTGTTCCTCAAACGTTTTCTTTCTCTAACGGTGTCCAAATCCAGAAGATGGAAATTAAATAATTAAAAAAAATTGTATGTAAAACTTGGGCGAAAAAAAGACTTCATAGCAAAACTATGGTTTTATATAAAACTCGATTACTTTTCTCTTTTGTTAGATCCAGGCTATACTTGCAAATAGTTATCTTTTTTAATATATCAATTGATCCTATTGTCTTTCTGATTGAAGTCTAACAAATATTAGCGTTATACTAGTATTCTAACACAAATGTGCAGATTTTACAAAGCACCTGAATTAAGTAATTAAATGTGTGTAACTTTAAAACGAGTGCATTCGCAAATAACTTTTTAAACCAGCCATTTTTCTTGCTGGCTGTTACTTCTGGTAATTTTGTTTGCTGAATAACACAGAACAGTTGCCCTCTCCTTACAGAAGAGGTCAATGGGGTTCGTAACTGACGGGTTCAAAAGAACAATAAAATATCGTATGTTTTTAATCAGATACTTGAGTCAATGTTTTTTTTTATTGCTATTTTGCTAATTTATAGTCTGTTTGGTGCATTGTGTTATGTATTTATACAGTATTGGTATCATTCAGCCTTTTTTTATGAAATCAGTGCGTGAGGCTGTGACTGCGGTTAGTACTTAATGATTCCTTTTCTCCTGGCTCTATGAAATAATCCCTTCAGAATTAATTGAAGACCTAAACATTAATCAGCATAAGGAGAGGCTGTAGGACCAACCTATACATTCTGTAGTTTACCTATTGTTTGTTAAAACAAAACCAACAAACCTGAAACCATTTTTTTTGTTCGTGGCATCAGTCGCTTATTTAGGCCCCTTTTGGATCATCAGTGGCAAATTTTACATCTGAAATCGGTTCAGATGTGTAATATTTGGTGGTTTAATATTTAATGACTGATTAAGATTGAGATTATATATAATTCTTCTTTGCCCTGGTAAGAGTTCCTCTGAAATGAAGACAGACTGTGGATTTTGTGGTGTTGGTGTACATTTTAGTGTACATTTTCTCCTTATTTTCCCCTTACGGGAAAATGCACACACAGATACACTCAGTAATAGGAAACAGTAATTTTAATTACTTTTATCCTATGATTGTGTCCTAAATGATCAAAACCTTTTTTAAGGTAGAATAATAAACAAAGCTAGAAGCAAAATTGTCCACTTAAGGAACTTCGCTGAATATAAAAATACATTGCTAGAAGTCAGGCGTCCGCGTTCTTTGGGAAACAAAGGAAAGATCCTCTTTCCTTTGTTAATGGTATTTATCATCTTTAACTCATTAGCTGCTGAAGGCAGAGATGAAATGTTGGAGGGATTAGAGATGATCCAGTGATAAAATTCACATGGGTTCTTTGAGGAATGCCCATGTGCTGGTATTTTGCAGATAAAAGGCACACAAAAATACATAAGCTGCAGGCATTGCTCCTCCTTAATGCTCCTTGAAGAACACCAAATTTTTATCCTGTGTTGCTGTGTGTGTTTAATGCCTTCTAAATAGAGAGGGACAATTGCAGGATTCCTTTTTATCTGAACTTTGGGCGCGCCCTTAGGTGAAATGGAAATGCTTTGTGAGGCATCCATGAGAAGGGAACAAAGTAGGACTGCTTTATATATGACAAGCTGTGATTTTGGTCTCTTCAGAAAATGTATCATTGTAATTTTGGCTGAGCAGTCTTAAAGGTTAACTTTTCAAAAAATTAAGTGCTTGTCTGTAAAGCAGGATCAGTTATGGGTTTACATAGAGCAGTAGATAAAATGCAAATATATAGATCTTTTCCTTTTTAAATTGTCTCATTTCTCCTTTTTATTATATGTTGAGGGAAAAGATACGTCCAAAATGTGAGGGATATTTTTTCCTTTTCTTTAGGTAGGTGTAGCACTTTTGCATGATACATATTCTTCACTCTTCCCAAGTCCAGCGAGTTGTCCTCTAATTGCATTTTAAAGAACAGCGTTTCAGTGGGTGCTTCGCTATGTTGTGTTTTGCTTACAAACCCACAAATAACTTGCACAATTTTTTTTATTTACTGCCATTAAATCACGTGTACGTGAACTATCTGTTAAGGGGAATAAAAAGTCTTCCTTCTAGTGACTTTTTAGTGTTTTTGTGGGAGATCTTGCAAACCTCTAAGCAGGATCCTTACTGTAGCTGCTTGTGCCCTCCAGCACGTTGATGCGAGGGGAGGAGCAGAAATCTAACAGCTCACACTCCAGACACCCACGCTGATTGCAATAGAGGAAACTCTGTACAGCAGCAAAACAGAATAGTAAATACAGAGTAAGAAATCTTGAAAATGTGGCAAGTTATAATTACAAAGAAGGGACCTGTATCGAGCTGAATACTTTTTTTCTGTATATGACACAAGTGAGATTATTTGCAGGGGAAAAAATCCTCGAATTTGTGCTGTGTTTATATTTCATGCATACGTTTGTGTCTCCTGACTTCTGCTTTTGAGGTCAGTCTGTCAGGGCTTGCTGTTCTCTGGGTTGTGACTCTGGCTTCATACTTTTAAGAGTCGGGACCGGGTGCAAAAAGACCTAGCATTGGTGGTGAGAGCTGAAAAGCAGCAGCGATTCTCTGAGGATATAATTTTCCCCACCTTTCTTTTTTGTTCAAGCCAGATACACAGAAATACACGTACGATTGTGTATGGCTTTGTACGTGTGGCAGAGCGGCTGTGAATGCACCTCAGAGTCTGCAGAGACTCGACGTGCAGGTACCAAGGATGAGGATGCGCAGGGACAGTGCTTCCAGTACCCTTTTTGAGTTTCCCCGTGCAGGAATTTGAATTACTTCTCCCAGAATATTCCATCAGGGAGAAGATTATTTGGATCGCAGAAGGATATAAATTAGTTATTTATCGAATGTGCCTGGAAAGACAGGAGGCTGCATTTGTGTACAGAATAGGAGACAACTACTGATTAATTATGCTATAAACCACACATGGCTTATAAATGTGCGCATGATAAATGCCTGTATCATACACCCTTCTCCACTTTATCCGTCGACAACCCATTCATTCATCTCCCTGAGGACTGCTGCAAATATTCCAAACACCCATCCCTTTTAAAATAAAATAAAACCTGCCAACATAGTGGGGTGGGTTTTTTCTTTCTTCCTCCTTGCTGAAATGGTGAGTTTCCCCCTCCGCAGATCATGCCCGTTTGTTGCTCGGGGGGGTTTGAAAGTGATTGGCATGTTGTAAGCAGCCTCCCCTGAAGGAAGGGGGGTGCAGGGACCCCCAGGCTGGCTGCGGGGCACAGCCTTCGCCTCTGCGGGCGAGAGGAGCGCTGGGCTGTGCGTGGGGAAGGGCTGGGGACGATGCTTTGGGTAGAGCCTCTCGTCTCCATCCCTTCCAAGGCCTCCGCTCTTGGTGCCCTAAGGGGAAGAGGTTGAAGGAGTTAAGAAAACCTGACTTTGTACCAACTTGCCTTGCATGTCCGCGTTTACTAAATTGCGGTTTATTAAAAGGCAAAGTCACTTTCCTGATGCTGTAGCTGCTTTGGTCTGACCTTCCCTCAAGGACACCTGTTATCCCAAAGGTATGGCTTTCTTCCTTAAGGAAATAACATCACTGTCCCTCCCTCCTGCTTGTTTTATGCCCCAGCACTTAATTTCTGAGACTCAACGTATCTTCTTAGTGTGTTTAGACCATGAATGCTGCATAGGGAGATTAAACTACCGTGCATGACAATTATGTGTACATGAAACTCTTCATTAGCCTCTGTACTAAAGAAAGGAGAAAATAGATGTCACAGAAAAAATTCTGCCCAGTTTTGCTTCTGCATCAGATGAGTGGGAGTGTTGAAGTACCTCTTCTGACTCCAGAGCAGCAGCGTGCGGGTTTTCAGGCAAACCTCATCTGCAGTGCTAGAGGGACCGCAACATGCAACCAGCCTGGTTGCGTGGCCGAACCGGGAGCTGGGGAACCTCTCGAGTGAAGGAGGGGTCTCTGGGCCCGAGATCTCCGTCCATCTGCATCGCTTAGTCCGTGACCCTGTGTTACCTACAAAACAAAGCGGCAGAGCCTGATCCCTTCTGAGACTCGAAGCGCTCAGCGCTTGGTGAGAGGGGGTTTGGGTCTTGCGTTCACCTTGAGTCACTGCCCAAAGTTGTGCCAAAAGCCCACCGTGGCTGGCAAGGCAACGCATCACTTTCTGCTTGAACAGCAGAAGGGTTTTTCCTCAGTGTCCTGCAGGCTCCTTGCTCTGTTGGAGTTGAACTTTGAACCATTTTAAATTCATAAAACATCTAGGAATATGCAGGTTTTTGTATAAAAAGTTAAATCCAAGAGCCTATAAGTACTCTATAATTGGCTTGATTAGGCTAATATAAACCCCAAGTGACACTTCAGTGACATCAACTGTGACAACGGAAGTGACATTTCTGAATTGCTTTATTTTTAGGGAGAATGTTGATCATGGCTTTTTCAATTGTCACTGTGGCATAATGCTCATAGACCAATGTATTTCTGGCAAGCGTGACGTGTCCCTTGTCTCCGGTTGCAGGCATGTGGATGATCAGACTTGCTGCTCAGTAGGGTTCCTGCACTGACAAAATGCAGCAATGGCATTTCTGTCAACAGAAGCCCATGGATTTTTGTTCAACCCGTTAAGAAATAAAATATCTTGAGAAGCAGTTCTTGATTAGATATCAGTCTCTTTTCTTCTTCCTTGTCTTAGTAAAACAGACTGCCAATATTAATGGTAACGTCTACGAGCAATGGCTTCAGTGGTTCAAGTGTATGGTGAAAGAACATCAGGAGTGCAGCATCCTGTCTTTTTTTCTCCTCAGCGGTGGACTACATATTTTTGATTCTGGTGTAGCTTTCAAAGGATAACAGTTTCAAGTACTTGGCATCTAGAGAGGGACAGGTCTTGCCACCATCTATATCACTGGCCCTGTGTAGCCTGCTGACTGCCAGGCTGATACTAGATACAGATAGTGATCTTCCCTGCAAAGTGCTAGGCAAGCATTTAAAGCCTGGCTTTAGATCTCCATGGTGTTACCCTCAATAATATAGGCCCATGTTTTTCTTTGAGTTTATGTTCTGGCAGGCTTCATTCCCAACAGTCTATGAAGGCAATCTCTGAAAGTGTCCCCCAGTCAAGAGCTAATAGCTGTAGGCAATCTTTTTGAGGGAAAATTGCGTAGTTTTGGTGAAGCTTACTCTCTTTTAATGATTGTTTCACCTGCCTTTAAAATGATGCAGAAGATGGATGCCAAATCATTCTAATAATGAAAGAGAGCTAAACAATTAACTTCTCATCTTGGTAGATCACCATGATAGGGGTACCACTCCCTGAAAGATTCAATGCAAGCTTTCTGGCTTGTCACATAGGAAGTGCAACATGGATTGTAGCTAAGCAGATGGAGTGCTGTCATTGTCTCTTCTGATTGAGTAGAAATAACCATATCCACTGTTTTATTATTCTCTTCTCTTCTCTTCACCTGCTAAGTCTTAGCTTTGAAGGCCCTTGAGATACAAGCTTGTACTTTCTCGGTTTGTTTGATGGACAACGGAGCCTTGGTTAGTTTGGCCAATAAATTCTGCTGTAACATGTGTCATAAGTTGGCGAGACCTCAGCCTGGGTAGGAACCTAATTAAATTGGCCTGTGCTTCCCTCTTGCTTCCCATCTTTCAATCATTGACTGGATTTTTATCCACTATCTTCTAAGTAACTTGAAGGAAGGCAGGCATCTGTACAGAACCTGTACTGCAATACAATACGTATCCAGCTTCCAGTGTGTTATCGCTCAAATGGCAATAAAAACTTTCCAAACAGAAATGCAGTTGAGAAAGTCAACATTGGTTTATTCAGTGCTGGGGTACATGGGGGATCTCTCCTCCTAACCTGCCCACGTTTATATTCTCAAAACACACATAGTTACAATTGCATCACATAGTTACATGGTTTGCTAGGATTGGTGTAAAACTTTCTCACTTTGCTTTTAAAGCTATAGACTTAAAGAAATTCAGAGAGCGTGCCCGGGGCGGGGGGGGGGGGGGGGGGGGCGGTGGTCGTACCTTGGAGGCAGGTAGCTTTTAGAGTGGGGGTGTGTTTTGGTGTTATAACTAGATTATAATGAACAAAGTTCACTTGTTGGACATGATTTTGACAGAAAATGAAATATTACTTGGCTCATATACCAGCTGCACAATTTACCATCTCCATGGTACCACCAAGCTCTCAGGTTCTCATTCTTAAAATGTTTTTATTTGTTACCTGTTAGGTTGGGGCTGTACAGTGACCATAGCAGCAAGACTGGTTACTAACAACAGTCACTCAACTGTTACCTTACTATTGCTAATAATCTCATCACGTTGTTTATAGATACTATACACAAGCTATCCCATCACCGTAGTTAAAAAGAAGTTAAACACATCGGTTACAAGTGTACCCAACTCTTTGTGTGATAACTTAGCTTCATGACCAGATCTTAAATACATCTGATATATTTTATGCAAAAATGAACATTTAAACCCTAATTATTTTCCCTATGTATTGCTGTTGTATTTCCTTTCCAATAGGCTTCTTGAAACCAAGCCCATGGTAAGGCTGTCACTCCTGAAAATCAGAGATTTTTGTCTGTCGTTCTCATGATTACATGAGACAAAATCTATAAGAGATAGTCACTACAGATTTGGGTTTATTCCTAATCTAATATTTTCCATGTAAACGTTCCAAAGCCTCCTTATCCTTAATGCTTTGGATATGACAGGATGAAATCGCATGTGATTAACCAGGGTGGTGGTTCTTGTTGCACGCCTGTCTAATGACAGTGCCTATGTGCATCTAATATGTTGCAGGTCCGAGGCTAATTATCCGAGAGTAATAGTCACGTTTAGTCTACTCGCATGTGATGTGGAGTCTATTCATTGTTGTTGCATTGTCTTCCAGAAGACCATTTACTATGATAACTTTGTAATTTAAAAATTGTTTAATGGTTATGTTCAGGTGAAAAGGAGCAAATAACCTATTCTCTGTGTCCTGCTCTATTTGAAATGTTTTTCTTGCCTAATCAGTGAATTTATTCCATGTTCTAATGTAAGACTTTTCACAACAGTTTCCACTACAAAATTGTGAGGCTATGTCGTACGTGTTTATAGCAGCCTGGATTTACCTGTGTTTTGGTGAATCCAGCTTTCCTTTCAGCTTGATAAAAGCTGATTGCTGTAAAGCTTGGAACATAATTACAGCTGGAAATATCGTTGTCTGCTAATGCTTGGAAATTTGTTTGCTATCCTTAAGTCAAGAGAATGTAGTTCATCGCAAGAAAAAACAAAAATAGGAAGTTTTTAGCATGGTTTAACCTTGTAGTGGATCGGCAGTCTTTAGATGTGTGTTGTTAGGTATAGACGTGGTATGTTCATCACTTGAGCTTAAATCTTAAAGGATTTTGCATGCAGCTCTGTTTCTGTGTGTTCCCAGCAAAGGTCATTAGATAACAGCAAAGTTCACGTGTGGGATTGTCTGAGAGATAAGAGCACCTGGGAGTGACCACGAACCCGGCAGGAGGCTCCTGTGGACTTGGAAGAAGTTTTTCTGAGTGCCTGTTTTCAGGACTGACCTGTGTTTGGATAAGGAAAGGGACTGACAGGTGTAAAGCCTGGACTCTGTCTCTCTTAACCAATTTAAAAATATGTTTTAAGCACTGCCACTAAGGATCCTGCTTAATTGTTTGTTTTAAAATAGCTGTAGAAAGAAGATAGGTCTTGTCTATCTTTAAAATTACATGAAGAAAGAGAGGGAGAAGCACATGGATTAATGGTCACCTGGACTGAACATCTGCTAGGTGATCAAATGAAATGCTTTTCTGCTTCTTTCCATTGCTCGGGGCTCACAAAGGGTTTTCTGTTCCAGCTGTAGGTCTGTAAAACGTCTGACTGTGCAGATGATCTCCTTAACGTGTCTGGTCAGTTGTCCTGGTTTTGCTTATATCTGAGGAAATCCTGTAGGAAATAGCAGTAGAGCTGGGCTCTGTGGTCATGCCCTAATACTTCGCTCGCTGAATAATGCAAACCCTTAATTACAAACTCAGCCACATTAAAAAAATTGTTGAGGGCTGACATTTGTGCATGAATTAAGTGTGCGATGCGTTTGTTGTGGAGGCATGAGGTTGTAATTAGGGTTTTATGTGATACTGTAAAAGGAGATTAATGTGTAGTGTGTTTCCTTATCAGCAGGAACCAGTTCCCTGTGACAGCGCGGAGCTGGTCCCCGTCCCCAGACGTGTGCCGTGCAGGTGCTCGCACGGGCTTGAGGAGCCCATCTAAAGGGTTTCCATTAAATAGAGTTTAAAAATATCAGAGGCGCAGAGGTTGGTAACGTAAGAGCCGGGAGTGCTTTTTGGGTTTAATTCCACGATTTCCTAATTTGCCACAGTGGCAAAGTGCTCCCTGTCTGACCATGACGTTCAGCGGGGCTGTCGGGGGGTACCTGGCCCCCCCTTCAGAGAGGACCCCAGGGCTGCTGTTGGTAGCCCGGCTCTCCAGGCCACAAGTCAGCGACGGGGTCCGGCCCCGTTGGCGGCCGCGGCAGGGTGGTCCAGCCGGCTCTCGGGCCAGTCGCGTGGCAAGCAGGGGCAGGGTGCCCCGCTCGTGTTCAACGTCAGGGAGCTGCATGGGGGCACGACTGGGCGACGTGTAGTAACGTCTGTCTGTCTCTTCTCTTCAGGCAGCTGCTGTGGTTCCCAAGCTTTGCAGCTCTGCAAAGCTCACACAGAAATTCCCGTTTCAACCCCAACTGGCTAATTTTTCAAAGCAATTTGTTCGTACATCCGTCTCCCCCTTCCCACGCCTACACAAAAGTCTTTTATTGTTTTCTTGCTGCCTTCTCCCAGCTTCTCCCTATATGAACTGAGACGCACAGCAAAGGTGGTTATGAAATCTTTCACATACGGGCAGGGTTGATGTTTTCTACATCTGTCCTTTATTGAGTCAGAATGATATTTTTAACTTCATCTGCAAGTCTTGCTTTTTATGTCCAACACAATGGATGGGACGGGCCCAGCCCTCCGTACGTGCTCTCTGCTATTCTTTCTCTCCCTAGACGTGAAGCCCCCATTTCCCCATCTTGTTGACATAATTTCAGTATTCTTTAAAGCCACCCACATGCGTACGTAAGTGGTTTGCTGAGCCGTGCATAATGTGGTCACTTGAATGCTTCTGGAACGCATAGGTATCGTGTGAAGATAATGATCCATATAAATGCATTTCCTAGCAAGAGACTCATCTATAGATGGTGCGTGTGTAGGTTGCCTTAAGCGTTGGAGCCGCTTTTGCGTTTTGTTCCTCTCTCCGCTTGCTCAGCTTTAGATCCTTTTTTTTCAGCTTTATATTTTTAAAAAGGTTTTCTTTTGTTAGCTGTGTTAGAGATACTAATTGTACTCACGGAAAGCCACAGTTAGGTGCATATGTATCAAAAACCACTATGCTCTTCGTCTAGAGGAAAATTGCAGATTGTTTTCTTTAGTGATTTGAGTGGTTGGTTGCTGCTCAGTAGGAGGAGAAGAAAGTAGGACTGTTTCATGCAATGTCTACATTCTTTTTTTTTTTTTTTTTTTTTTTTTTTTTTTGTGAAAGTTGGGGTTTTTTTTACCAGTTTTNTTTTTGAGGAAAAGTGTCAGGTTTTTCACACATGGTTCATTCTGGTCTGCAGTCTTCTAGAAAACTTGTTCTGTTCTTAATGACTGTAGAAACAAAAAACTATAGATTTGCAAAACTATTAATTAAAATCAGCTCCATTTTTCTCTTTCTTTCTCAGTGAGACAATTGACAGTTTTAGGTGTTGGTTGGTGAGGGGTGGAACTTCCTTTTCCTGTCCGTTTGTATAAAAGCGTGGCTTGTCTTTGATGTGCCAGAACCTCACAGTTGAGTCATCCCCGTGGCCCTCAGTCCTCTTACTCCGAGACTGCACGTCACCCTTCCTCCTGCTGCACAGCCCCGTCATGTCCTGCTGACGCTGTGAATCATGCCCTTCAGATGCCTGAAGCTGGAGAGCAATTTCTGCAATTAATGAGCAGAAAAACTAATATTGCCCTCACCATGGCCATACGAAGACTGCAGTCTGGTGTCGTGAGTCAGGTCTTGGACTGGAAAGGAATCAGATAATTGCTAGTAGGGAGTGTAGATACCACCAGCGTGGTCTTTTTAGGGCTTCTTAGGCTGATCTCACATTAACCATCGACGTCAAACGCAGTTACAGTGTTTTCTTATGTTTGTCTCCGTACTGAAGTTCTGGGAAGCCTGTCTTGACTTGTGCCTTTAGCCCCATTTATTCACAAGGGCTGAAAGTTACCAACGCATCTGTCTGCAGCTCCCACACTTTGGGTTCTGAATGAAAACACACTAGCACTGCTTCTTGTTTATTAGATGTCATTAGTCTGAAAGTGCTTCATTTGAAGCATATTGCAAAAAAAAAAAAAAAAATTCCCCAAATTAGACCAGTTCTTGATTGGGAAATCCATATCTTTGACCTCATGGCAACAGAAGAGCTTGTGACTTCTTATTTGTGCATTCTAAGAAAAATCTCACTACAGACTTGTGAACTGGAGAATAGGGTAAGGTTTAAAATAATCTCCAGAAGATAGTTTCTACATTAAAATCAAAAGCAAGCAAGTTGTGATTTTTTTGATCAACGTAATCTTGCCTTCATTTTGGAACAACACAACCTATGAAACTAAGCCTGTTGGTCACAAAAAATGCCTTCATAAATGTTTAAATTTTAAAAATATTAGCATAAATATGGACAGAAATGTGAACAATAATTCAATTTAGAGAACCATATTAACATTACTAATCAAAATACTGAAGACAGACTGCTGACAACCGTGATCCGTGTGCCGCATATTGGTGAAACAAGGAATAAGGCTTGTTCTCTGAGATCATCTTTATACTACAAAGCCAGGATGTATCCATCATGTCACTAAATGTCATTTATAATCCGTTGTGGAATAAACTCCTGAGTTAACATTTTTGCACTACAGACTGCCAGAAAAAGCAAGAAAGCTTTTTAACGCTGTTCATGATTTGAAAACATGCATAATTTGGGATCAACATAAAAATACTGATAGAGCATCCCTATCGGAGCCTATGAATGAAGAGGATGCACCCCACGGGAGTCCCTGCTACACAGCAGATTATTGGGTTTTCGGGAGAGTAAATGGATAAGCTTTCCTCATAGCCAGATAGCCACTGAGGCATTCTTCCTGGGGCTGAAGTGGCATTGGCATGAAATCAGTTTAAGTCATGTTGTGCATCACAATGCTACTTCTCATTATTATATGTATTCTAACTTCCAAATAAGCTCTTTTCCAGAGCCTTCAAATACTGCCTTACCTACTCAAGCAAGACCTTTTTTTAAATGATTCAGCACATTTATGTGTGTAAAAGGAAAGCTGTGACGGGGTTTTGTGGCTCCTGAGCAGGCGGTTTTTCTTCTACCAGTTGACCCAGGAACATGTAGCTGGTGAAATACTTAACCTTTCCTGCCTGCCAAACCCTGGCTGCGTTTGTTCTGGTGCTGCAACATCAAACTTTTAGCTCCCTCTTGGAAATAAATGTAGCACTGGAAAAAGGTGCCTGCCAGGGAACGATGGCAGGATTTTGGTATCTTCCCCTGCCAAGAGGACGGGGAAGCCATGACAGCTTCTTCTAGTCTGTCATGCTCTAAAGAGACTGAAGGGACAAGGATTTCAGCTCAAAACAAGCAGTCTCTGGCTTGTCTGCCAAGGTTGCCAGCCGTTTTAGGGGCAGGGCAGCCATCCCCTGCAAGAGCAGCGCTCATCCTGCTGCGTAGGATGGGCCACCAAACAGCTGCCGTGCACCGGTGACTTCTGGTTTCTAGCAAAGGGTGAGAATTGTACCTTGTCAAGTAAAAGATGCTCAGTTGTCATCACAGTTTTCTTTTTCTTTACTAGTTCTGTAGGACATTTCTTAATGCAATCTGTGTGAAAAGTGATAGCTGTTTGTCTGTCTTCTGTCTTGTCCCAGTATATTTATTATATCATGCCATCCTATATTTATGTCATCAAACACGGTCCTCATTTTTATTTTGGTCTGTGGATTCAGACCAGAATTCTGTCTCCTTTAGGATTTGTTGCTAATTCCTTTAGTGAGCAAGTAAGACCACAAAATTAATGGTAAATGTTGTTATCAACAACTATTTGAAGGAAAACATAAAATAGTTGCCTTCAGAACACTTTCCAGACCCCTGTAAGAGACACAGTAATTTGTTCAGACATACAAAAACGTTACTCAAAGTATTGACATGTGATAAAGTACTTTAGTGAAGGATTCCTACCTGATTCTCATCACATCCACAGCAGTTTCCACATGTCACTTGCAAAAGGACAAGCCCTGAAGTTCAGCGAAGGATAGGCAGAGGGGTGCGTTTGTGAGTTCTGGCACCGGCATGGATGGATTGATACGTGTGTTTGACCACGTAGTTTGGCCCTTGCAGTGGCAGTGGACTTCCACAAACCAGAGGTGGGAAACGAACGGGATCTCACGGAGATTAACTTACCTGAGCAAACGAAGAGGTGCAAGCACAAAAAGCCTTGTGCGCTAGGCAGTGTTTGTGTTACAGCCAGAATATCTCCACAAGTTTAATTTTTATATGCTAATTAAGGAAATAGATCTTTTTCATGAACCAGATTTGGAGTGTGTGTCTGCTCCTGTTGAAGTCAATAGGGATTTTTCAGTTGACCTTGGGGCTGTGTCAGAAGAGATGAATGTGATGCAAAGAGAGAATGCTTGGATTTACAGGGGGAAGAAAATGGAAATTATCGTTACCCCTTTTGGCGTAATGTTAAACCACAGGCAATAATTTCTGTGAATTGTTAGCATGGTTGAAGAAAACCACAACAATGTGAAGGTTAGCTAAAAATGTGCTACCTGTTTTTTTTTTTTGCAATAGGTGTTAAGGTCCTACGTTGTTGGTTTTTTAAAACGGTATTAAATTTGAGTTGTAATACTGCTTTGCAATAGGACAGATATTTAAAAATGTGTTTTCACTTTGCTTACATGCCGCTGAACTAGGATTCAATGTCCCATTTTACAGCTGGCTTCATCGATGTCGCTTAGGTCAAAACCCAGGCGTGTAGCCCCCATGTTACCTAGCTGTGACATCATTTTCAGTTGCAAAAGTAGTACAGAATCTGAAATGTAGGAGGTGGTGGACGGGACTGCAGGCTCTAGTCTATAATTGGGAATCTTTGCTTTTATTTGAAAATGTCTTAGCAGAAGCTTTGTTGTTCATTTTTCCATATAAGTGGCTATATTCTCATTGTCTGCTGTTAAGAAGAATATTTTTAACAGCTATGGAAAGGTCCTTGGGGTCCATGTGTGTAATAATAATTTTTTACTTTTAAAGGAAATCATCTGTAAATCCCATTAGTTATCATTTTTCAATTTTCATCTTTCTAAGCATGATTTAACTTCAAGTGTTGCAGTTCTTAAATCTAATTAAAGAATCGCCTTCAGTTCCCATCAGAAAGTCGACCTACTGTAGATTGTTTGATTGAACGTCGGAGATGAACAAATTAAAGCCCATACCCGTTGCGGTACGAAAGAGCTACGGGGATGTTCCTCGGGCGTAGAGCGGAGCTGAAGGTTGCTGTCCTCCCCGCGGGAGGTGCAGACCTGATCTCATGCCAGCGCGTGGACCTGGTGGGACTGGCAGCGGGTGGATGGAGGAGGCACGCTTCCGTCCAGCGCTCTTCTCCTGATGCCTTCCCGGGAGGTGATCCTTGCCGAGGGGAGAGGGCTGTGAAAGCAGCCTTACCCCTGCCCTTCGGCCGGGGTCCCGGCGGGCACCGGTGGTCCCCCTCCCCATCAGCACGGTGTGTCGCCTCCCCCCTCCCCCTGCTGCTGCAGCCCCGCTTTGTGCTCTGCAACATCCAATAGCAGCATCCATGGAAACCGCCGCCGACGGTGGCTTGCGAACGAATTTGTTAATTAAAAGATGTTTAAAATTATAATAAAGTCGCTATCTTAAATCCAACGGGGATATTGCAAATGGTATCCCACTCTGCCATCGCTCTCCAGAGCTGAAACGCAGCCGGAGACGAAGTGCCCCTTCATGCCCAGTTCTCGTCTTCTGTTATTTGAGCACGCAGTCAGAAGGCGTAGCTTAGTATTAACATCTCTACAGCTGCAGAGGTGAAGGCTTAACCCGACCCTGTGACTACCCATCAACGCTGTCATCTGCCCCCCAGTTTAGCACGGGGCGAGGCAGTGCGGGGTTTGTCCCAGTCTTTGGCGGAGGAGCCTCTGCAGTGGAGCCATTCCCAGGAGCAAAGAGGAGGTAAGAGGAGGGAAGGAAAGGGACAAGCCTGGAAAACGGAGCAGAATGGCTGTAAAATGAACCTGATGGCAAAGATCAGACTAACTTCTCGCAGACGGAAGAGAAATAAAAAGCAAAATCTCATTAGAAACTTTTGGGTGGTTGAGCTGAGGAAACGCTACGTGTGCTGAGCCTGGGGGTGTCTCGCAGGAAGCAGCCGGAATTGTCTTGGTGTTCGAGGGCTGGGTCTGTGCTACACGTGAAACCGAACGTCGCTTGCTGCCTTTGCGTGCAGGAATCACACAGTGCGGGAGGGTTGTGAACCCGAGAAGTTAGCAGCCTTGGCTAAAAACAGCTCCAAGTGTCACTTAACTAACACCTAGATGTTGTTCTTTAAGAAAAGATGTTCTCCCTGCGGGGAACAAAAGCATGGAAAAGTGGAAGCTGACAAGGGACGGAGTAGAAGGGTTGATGCAGTTTTAGTATCAGGCTCTGGCTGATCACGTCCCTGGGGTAATTCGCGGTTACGGGAGAGCCTGGGAGCGGATGGGCAGGAGTATCGGCAAGGCAGCGCTTCCGCGGGAGCTCCCTCTTCCAGCGGGGTCCGTGAGGCGTGAGACTCCACGTAAACTCTGGGGAAAGGACATTTGGTGTTCTTAGGGACACACAGGCAGATGAGTTCAACCCCTACTGTTTCAAGACTTCTTTACTAACAGTTTGTGGCTGTTTTCCCTTTCCGTCGGTGAGCAGGCAGTGAGTAGTTCTTGCTAGCGTAAAGTAGCTCTGGTAGCTGATACTCAGATTTGAAAGACTAAATGTGTGGCATGCAGAATAAAGAAAATTAATTTGTTGCTGTTTTCTGGTCAGCAAGAAAGGACAAACAACCCGGACATTGAAAACGGTCTTTTTGCTCTTACGTTAGTTTCCCATATAAAAGAGTGTAAAATAAAGGCTGTATCTAATTTTTTTTTCTAAGGAAGATGTTAACTTACTGTGAGGTCAAAACTTCTCAAATTCTTATCCCGTTACTTCATTCTAATTCTTATCACAAATTGGTCTTTTTCTCCCAGCAGGAATAATTGGTTCTGGCCAATAACAAATCCTCATCTCTATTTCCTTGGCTTGTAGATCGGGCAATACAAGAGACGTTCTGTAATGGCTTAAAATATCCCTACTGGATAATGTAAGTAGACCACCAAATTAATCCAATTAAACTTTTTAACCTTTCAAAGTTAAAAACCAAGGATTTGGACACCGCCCACAAACAGAGCTGAACACGCTCAGATCTTTGACTGTATATCATTTTTGCATGTTAACATACACGTAAATGAAAATGCAGTTGTCTCTATTGGTTATTTCTGTTTACTAATGTCACCGAGTAATTAATTTTATGGTTAAAGTGAATGTATTGTAATGGCAAACCGCATCCCCGCAACATACCTGCAGTTAAACAATATTACCCCTCTGTGCGTTGGGAATTTAAACCGGTCGATTTGTAATTTGTTTCCTAATCTCCAGGAGGAACAAAATGAACTGTACAGAAAAAAGAAAAAGAGCATAAATTGTATTGGCCCGTCTTGCTGAGGGAAGTGATGGATAAAGAGTAATTCTCTGTGAGCAGCGCAACTTATTTTATTGCAGAATGAAACAATGTGCTCAGGAAATGGTTGCTGGCTCTCTGTCTCTCTGGCATGGTTGTTGCCACATCTAACACCTACCGGTGCCGCTCGCAAGCGCGCTGGTGGCAGCTGGAAGTTGCATTAAGAGGAAGGAAGAGCATTCCAATAAGCGAACAACATCGCTGGGTCCTCTGGCAACGGCACGTAGAAAGCGCGTGTTTGTGTTTCTCTCCTGCTAGTGATGTGAAGCAGGAGTACACGGGGGGTTTTCACGCCTTTTCCCCTCTGTTTGACGCGATGGCGTTGGTGAGTGGAAGACGACGGCAGGGAGCTCCAGAGCAATGCCCCGTCTCATTCGGACCACGGACGACTGCAGGTGCGGGAGCCTCTTGTCGTCTTTCCTACAAAAATGAGGCTCTTGATCAGTAACAAAATATTCTCCACAAGTGTAAAAACAATGTGTTTGAGTCAGGTACGAGCATATGTTCATTTGACCTGATTTTATCAAACTAAACAGAGTTTTTGATTACTGTTTCTAATATTTCATGTTACTCAAGCAATGCTGTTTCAGGTATGAGATAGAGCAGAGAACTATTTTGATACAGGCTCAGACCAGAGGCTCCCTCAGCGCCATGGCCTGAACAGGGCTTTGCTTTCCATACTCACGGTGTGAAATTCAGGTGCAAGTCAGAAGAAGAAAAAAAAAAACCAAACCAAAACCAACTGCCAAAAAACCCCCTACAAAAACCAAACCACCTTTTTTGCCAGCCATCAAGGTTGTGTTTTGGGAAGAGCCATCCCTGATCACTCTGCAGAGCTTCCACTTCAAGCAGAGACCAAATCGCTCAGGTGTCTCATTTTCTGGTCCCGGGGAAGATGCTGAGCTGTTTGGTGGGAAGTGGTTGCTTTGTCATGAATGTTTTCTGGGTTGTTTCAAGTCAGCGGTTGGGGGTGAGGTTTGGGGGCAGGGCTGCTCGTTTGTCTCCCAGCTCTGCTTGCCGTGGCTGCCAAAGATGGAGCGAGAGGCCGATGATGAAAGGTGGAGTTAAACACTCTTTCGGAGCAGCCACTGCGGGCGAGGTGGCCCTACCACCATCTTCCTGTGACCATCATCAGTACTGGGCTTTTGCTGGGGACCATGCTCTCATGCAGGGTGCAGCGCCACGGGACAAGTGAAATGGGTGGTATTTAGGCAGGGACAATTCACTGCCCTAGCAGGGGACAAATCCTAAGGGGGGGTGTCTCTTCTGTAGTCTTCAAGTTAGAAAGTGTCACAAACTAGACACAAGTCCACAGTGACGTACCGTTGCCAGAAGATGACTTGCTGGATGTGAATGGTGTTGCATGTAGGATGGCTTAGTGCATCCTTTTGAGGTGGCTGGTGCCAATAAGGACTCAGCTGGTGTATTTGTGAGTCCACTTCGGGGCACAGGACTTGAAGAAAGATATAAGGGAGGGCAAAGGTTAACAACAGGAACAACGAGGAACTTAGAAAATAGGATGTAGGACAGCAAGTTGAGATAACGCAAGCTGTCGTCGCGTCTCTTGGCTAGGCTGCGCGACCCTGGTAGGTGTAAAAGCCTGCTGCAGGGGGGGAGTAGCCTGTCATCTGTCTGCTGTGAGCTGGATAAAGAGGAGTAAGTTGGAGTGAGAAAAATGTAGGTTAGATTTATTTTTTTAAGGAAAAAACCTTTGCAACAGAGAAGAGAGAAGCACCAGATAGTCTGCTTGCAGCGGTACTGGGGTCTCGGCACTGGGGGGGTTCGAGGAGAGCAAGACCAGTGCTGGTCAGGAGGGGTGTAGGTCACCGGTACTGCCAACAGGAGATGGGTGGGGGGCTTCCCGCGGACTCTTTGAGCTGTGTGGTTCTCTCCTCCTGTATCTTTGTGATAGTTGATACTTGAAAACTATCACTGCAGATGTGAAAAGTGGGAACGTACCTATGTCTGGGGACTGATGGGCACTGTGTGCGTGCCGGGACGGAGGTGGGCGATTCGGGAAGGTAGCTTTCCTAACCCGCTCGCCCCATCCTAGCAACTGCAAGTCGCTGCATTAGTGGGTAGCTCTGCTTCTCCTGAAGACATCCCCTTCTTTCCATGTTAATAACTTCTTAATTTTTTTTCCAATGCTTTTGATTATGGGATTTCTACTGATGGCTAAGTAGTACCTTTGTATCTGATGTACGCTGCATAGAAATAAAATCAGCATGTCTTCCAGCCTGAGTTCTGCATTGCCTCGTTGGGGGTTTTTGTCATGTGTCAGGTCACTAACATCACTTCAGTAGGGTTTTATAATTGCATTTAATATGTCGCTTACTATGCACGCCTCATCTGATTTCTATGGTAATAATGAGATAATTTATCTTTGCTGGGTTGCACAGTCAGTTGTGTGTTGATAACGCATTTAATTTTACCGAGTTACAAAAATCGTGGCTGATTTTAGACGAGGGTCAGAGCTGAGATAATTTTGTATTTTGAAATACTTATCAACTCCAAATCCTTAATGTTAGCTTTGTCTTTGTCTTTTCAGCGAGGGCAACTCCATCCTGAATTTTATTCAGAGAATTCTTAAAACTTCTGTCATTTAACTGGCAAACCCAATGAGAAATTCTGGGCTCATGTTTATTAGCTGTTTAGGGCTCATTTTGGGAGGGCGAAGATGAGGGGAGCCAGAGCCAGCTTTCCAATATGAGAGGTATCAAAACAGCAAGCCTTCCTACCTTGCAGCAATAAAAGCACAGCAAACAAATTTCTGGGTGGGGGAAATCTCTTCCATGACTTTTTTTTTTTTTTTAATTTGACAAGAATCTCTGGAGCTGCGTTCTGTCATTTTTAGCCTGATCAAGGGATGTCACTTGTAGGAATAGTTTTAGTTTTTGTCACTTTTTCAAGTACTGTGTTTCACTCCCGTACAACAGTTTGCTTGTGAAGTTAATTGCTCTTTTATTTTACAGTGACCTTGACTGTGTTTCATATCTGAAGAAAAATGACATTTGGGTTTTCTAATTTAGAAGCACAAAAGAGGTTGAAAGAGACAGCGTTAGTACCTGATTCGCATGCCGAAAAAAGGTGGTTGTGTTAAATTATAGGCTGCTGAAGCGAGGACCAAAGATAACATTATTAGACTTTTGCAATAAATATGATTAATGGGACAACAGGGCTACCATTTGGGCCACCTCTTGTGTATATACCTTATTTATTTTCATGAGTAGGATTTCATCATTTAAATCAAATATGTGCATGCATGTATCTTATTTTTTTTAATCTCTTGTTCTTCCGTTATTTAGAGGTTTAAAATGTTCCCTGTCTAAAAATGTTTATGTTTTCTGAAGTCTACCCTGGCAGAATTTTTAGAAAAGGAGAAACCTCCCCTCATATATCGTCTCTTCCTCTGGTTAAGATCTATGAGGTTTGGAAGAGCACAGGTTATTCTTCGTAACGGAAAAAAATCGCCTGAGATGTGAAAAGAGTAGTCAATTAGAGAGAAATGCCATTTTTATTTTTTTTTTTTTTAAGGCTATGAAAAGGTAGGATAAAAATGAGCACTCTGGCTCATGCTGAACTCGCTGGGAACAGCTGCCACGCAGGATTCCTCCTGAAAACCTTGTCCAAACAAATCATCATTTAAATACAGAATTGTTGCTTTACCAAAGCCTTGGTCTTGAAAGATCATTCACGTCTGTGCTTGAGCTGGATGTATTGTATCGCAGAAGCCTACAATGCATCTCTCAGTAGTCTTTTAACCTCTGTTTGTACGAGGGGAATCAAAGCTGAGGGCAACATGGAGCTCCTCGCTCATGTTTTGCAATGGCTTGGGTTTTGTCAAGCCTCTGAAGAAATTTGGAGTCCAGCAACGATGCTTCCCCCTGCATTGCCTCTCCAAGTATAGATACGGATTGTATAAATTTCCAACTACCTTTAAGACTGAGATAAAGGAAAAATATCCTTTCACAAAATGAAGAGGACTCTTTTTTTTTTTTTCCCCCAACCTTTTAGAAGTACAGACATGGTAGATACCGGGTGGACGGTGGCATCAGCGTGATGGATTGGCATGATTCCCGTGACTCCCGTGGGGTCAGCAGAAGCGTGCATTATTCTGACACACTTGGGGGGGGGGGGGGGGGGGGGGGGGGGGGGGGGGGGGGGGGGGGGCGGAATCTTTCAAAACCTTAAATCATTTTTTGTGAGCAAAGATCGGAAAACGTTACTCCAGCAGCTGAGCTAGACCTATCAGCTCTTCCCCCCGAAACACTGCAGTGTGCTTTGTTCCCCACTCCCTTGCCTTCACTTGAGCGTGCAGGACAGTGTTGCGGCTTTGTCGCGTACCTCTGGTTTTACACCAGCCTCCATCCTCTCTGTGTTTTGAAAATCAGCGTGTCTGTCAACTCTCCCCTGGGAAAAAGCTGAATCCTTCGTTTTGACAAACCAAAATAAAAGCTGAAAAAAGAGTAAGCATGCTTTTTGAATGCCAATATGACCTGATAATGCTAAGAGGTTTTGTTCATGCTTATGTCCCTGACCAAGATGTTAATCACCATCTCAGAAGCTGAAAATTAGTTTGGGAGTCGGGGCTTCACGGGGAGCAGGGGCAAAGGCTGTTGCTGTCGGATAATGTGCAAAGTATTCTTCATGTTTGTAAAACTCACTGGGGTTTTACTAAAATCGCTTTACACCAGGATTTAGAGGGGTGTCCGGTGCCATTTCACCAACCAGTCTGCAAAGCTGTGTTTTGCTCACCAAACAGATTTTTTGCGGAGGTGGTACATCAGCTCTAAACCCCTAAATGTCGGTCCCTTTTCCAGCCCTTCTTCCGCAGAGAGTAAAATAGAAAATGCAGCTTCCCCAATGCGGCGTCTTGTCTCTGTCATCCAAAGATGGACAAAATATGTTTTGAAGGCACGGGCTCCCTCCTAGTACGCCTGTTTGAAGTTGGTTTCCCTGCTGCAAAGCTGGCTGCCTTCCCCTTGGCTAAAATCCGCTGCCTGTTCAGGAATTCTGTTTGTAAAACCAGTTTTAATCTCCGCACGGCGTGTTAAACTGATGTCAACGTGGCAAAGGGTCTGTCTCAAGTAGCGCAGCAGATTGCGATCCGTTCCGAAGCGAGCGCTGCCTTGTAGGCTCTCGCTTTTTAAGGGAACGATGCTGAATTTAAACAAGAAGCAGGAACAGCTTGGCTTTTTGATCCCTATGCTGAAATACATCCTCATTTGAGGATCAAGGCAAGTCTGGAAATTCCTACATCTTGAGCGGGTAAATGATGTAAAAACCTCCAAAATGAATATACATGCAGTGCAAAGGTGTTAGCTAAGTGCTGAAAGCAGCATAACTACATCAGTCCGTGCCAGAGCCCAAATGCATAAATCCAGCCCCAGGAGTTTTCCTGGTGGGTCTGAGCTGGCTGAGGAGCAGACCTGACTGTGACCGTGCTGCTCGCCCTCCCAGGTCTAGCAGAGCTTGTGCTCGGGCGTTTGCACTTACGGGCCTTTGCTCGGCCGAGATGGGTGCTGTGATTTACACCTGGTATTTGTAGGGACTGTCTGTGGGGAAACCCTTCCGAGAAACACCAGGGTTGGGTCATATCTATTTCCACTCTCTGCTGTCGCTGTGATTCAAAAGAACGTGGTCCCCATGCTTGTTACCGTCGCAAACGTGCGCTTAAAAGGGAAACCTGCTGGGTGTTTCTCTTTCCAGATACTAATGTGGTCCAGTATCATAGAAAAAGGCTCAGATAACTCTCCATAGGTAACATCTATGTATTTGGGATTAGCCTTTTTTTTCTTCCTTCCATCTTTTTTTCTTTAAAGTGAAATATTTTTATTAAACATCTTTCTATTTCCTCATATCAACTGAGTGAATAGGTATTTGCATCTGGCTGGTCTGCGGCTAGTTTAAGAAGTGTCATCACATAAAGAATTTATCTGGGAACCATACTTAGCTCTTGAGTGGATAAATATAGAAGAATGTTGGAATTTCCTGAAAACTGGTGCACGATGAAATTAAGGAAGAACAGGAGGAAGTTAAATTTCATTTCTAGCAGGTCAAGGTATAGAAATACTTACTTGTATGTGTCTTGCTTTGTAGCATTGAAGACGTACAAATATTTTTCCTTATCTAGGATCCCTGTCAAATTATCAGCTTGGGAATTGAGCTGTGCATCGAATTTTGACACCAGTGACAGCCCAAGGAAGGGATCGGCATGGTTTTGGTACCAGGTGACGTGGCTGTACCATAGCTTAGCAGCTGGCTTAGTGATCTCCAGGGTAAGGATTTCTTCCACTTCATTGCCAGCATCCTCTTCCCAGGAAATCAGTGCGGACTTTTGCAAATAGCTTTGTCCTTTCTCCAATAGACTGTGCTCTTAATAATCAAAATGAGTTGCAGGCATTCCATTAATTGTCCAGATAATTAGCTTTAGGCAATCTGGCATTTCATCTTTGTCTCTGACTTAATCTCAGCTAGTTTTTGTTCTGTCGCTGGCATGTGCAATTCCTCATCTATTTTGACATTTCTTTGTCACATTAGCATTCGTCATATTTCAATTCCTCTGGACCCGAACAAGCTTTAATCAATCGTACTGGTTTGCAACTTACTTCTGCTACATAAAACGCATATAGTTGTAACTTTTTGCCTCCGCCAATTTGATAAATGTGCGTTTTCTGTTCCTAATGTGTGCTCACAGTCATAGCTGGCTTGCCTTGTTTTTCTCACAGCACCTCCACGTAGGTTGTTAAAATGTTCTGTGAGAATTCTCCTTCCCTGGGCACGCATGTGATATTTTAAACCTGACTTTGTTTTTATTAATCCCTAGAACGATGCCAGATGGTGAAACGTGAGGATACGCAATCGGGCTGCGTGTGTGCGCACCCATGTGCACGCACACACACGTTTTATCTCTGTGTGCATGAACACACGGGGCGATTTAGTGCGATGGAAGGTTTTATTAGATGATAAAGCTGCGTTTTAAGTTGGGCAGGTCACTTCACGTGGGGACTGAAAAAAAGGTTTTATTTAGCTCTGTGCTGTATATGGCTTCGTGGAAAAGCTGTTTAGAAAGCTCTGCTGTTACTGATTGGGAGCACTTATATTACCTTTCCCCAGAAGTTGGATGCCTTCTGCTGCTGGATCCAGATGAAAAAAAGAGAAGCCGTTATTCTGTGTTCGTTTGGGAAACTGTGAACCTCCTAGTTAGTTTTATCGGTCCCAAAGTGCTAGTCTGAAGCACTGCATGGGCATCAGGGGCTAGCCCTTAAATCTGTCACTGCTTCCCTGGGTGTTGCACGCTTTACAGCTGAAAACTAGTAAGGAGGTGGAAAGATTTGGCAGTAAAGAAGGAGGGGAGCTTCTTTCTGCTAAGCAGATTAGTCTTTTATTAGCTTTGAAACCGCTGAGAAATTCAGAATATTAGAGGAAGACCTGGTGGAGAGGCGTTGTTGCGTGTGCGGAGGAAAACAGAAGCACGTTTGTGGTTGGAAAATTGGGGGGAAGGTATCTACAATGAGTATACGTTTGTGTCCGTGCTATATAGCAGACAGAAAAAAAAATGCTCTTTAAATAGTTCATTCACTCAGTTGTTCTGAGCCTTACTCAATTTCCTATCCTCGGTTTGCTTTTGAAGGGGAAACACTGTGGCTTTTTCCCCTGAGGCCAGAAGAAGTTTCCCCTGGTGGGAGTTTTTTTTGTGTTTTTTTTTTTGTTTGGTTTTGGGTTCTTTTTGGTTTTTCATATTTTTTTTATTTTCATTAAGGACAGGAGCGGTCAGGCAGAGAAAGCTTTCTCAAGATGCAAGTGTTTTGAAGAGCTGTGTACCCTCGTGCAGCAACGTAGCGGTGCAGCAGCCACCGTCCCTTGGGCAGAGGACCCTTCTCACGGAGATGTACCCGCTGGGGTGGAAGCACCAGCAGCGCTGGGTCTGGCCCCTTGCAGCCACGGAGCCCTCCTCCTGCGCGCTCAGTGATACCTCCTCAGACTTTGCAGATTCACTGCTAAGTGAAATCATTGTGAATATCAGGGGTGCTGCCTAACTCTGCAGAAAAATCATGCTTACGCCTTTCTAAGGAGCCCCGAGGATAACTGCCCCGTGCACGGTTGGAAATGCTGGACCGAACTAGGACCAAGCGCTGAGCATCTCAGCATCGCACAGGTCCTTCAAGCTCACGGTTTGTTTTTCTCGGTGATATCTGAGTCTTTGTGTCCATTTCTGTGCTGGAAACCTGCCTTGTACTGCTTTCGGAGGGAAAAGTCCAAGGGGCTTCAGAACCGCTGCCTGTTTCAGCTGTGAAATGCGAGGCCGTGGCTCAGCAGCGAGGGGCTCACCTTCAGAGACGGCTGCTTCTCGGGAGGGCTGTCACGTGCAAACACCAGTTCAAGGGAGAATCATATACAGGGCGCTGATTTTGCATGTAAAGCACAGACACATAAATCCTAACTTTGTGCGCACGAGTAATCCTGCGTGAGTACATTGGAACTCATAAAATCCATGACTTCCTTGATACCTGGTTGCTCTACAAGTCCCCTAAGCAGAGAGTAAGTGTGGTTATGCCTTTTTAAAGACCCAAGCCCCCTCTGGGTTGAGAGGAACCGACTGCCACAGGTTTGGGTTTTGTTTTTTTTTCTTTCTTGTCCCCCCTCCCGCTGAACCTGATACGGTCTCTAGCCCAGGACACTGTGTGGTGGCTGGATTTTTCAAGTTTAGGGTTCATTTTTTGAAACAGTGTGGTAGATTAGGTATTTGTAGCTCTTAGTAGAGTTAAATTAGGTTCGTACTATAGTCTGTTCCTCTTTGCGTATGATTTCCTCTTCAAATCCACTGGCGTTTTATGGCAAGAGGTGTTGTAGTCTTTTAGAGCTTGGTACAAGCTGATCAAAGTTCCAGGCGTGAAGATTTTACCGTAACTCATCTGTTCTCTCTTATAATGACTCAAATCTCTTTCCCACTAGCTTACATGGGGCTTTGGTTGATTGGGTTTTTTAAAAAAAAAAAATATATATATTTTTCAAGGCCAAGTTTACTCTTCTTTTGGTAGAGGGATTTACCACCTGTGGTGCAATAGGTGTGTCCCCCTAACTAAGAGATTTTAAAGCCAGAAGGGGCTATTACATTCTTTAGTCAGCGTGATGCAAGCTATAAAACTTGATTTAAAGTCGGTATTTTCTGCAGCGAATCCCCCAAGTGGAAGTGGAAGCTGTTTCAGCCCCCTTAGCTGAAAAAGTGTGTCTTCCTTGGTCGGCTCCGGAGCAGCTGGGTCTCTCCTTGCATTGACCGGAGTCAGCCGAGGTTGCTCGAATGCTCCTTTGGTAAACACCCAGAGTTTGTTGTTAATAAGGATGGCTTTAAGTCGCGTGAATCCTTGTACTTGCGGATGACTCTTTCTCAGCCTCCTCACACATTTTGCAGCCGTGGGAGGAAGTATTTGAACACAAACATGATTCGGGATTTATGGAGACTGCTCGTGTGAGTAGAGTTACTCATTTGCATTACTATTCGCCGGCGTAAGTTTGCCTTTTACTTTCCCTCCGTGGATCCACTACCACCCTTCACTGCTGTGAACTTGGAGGGAAAAGTACAAGCACGTGGTGGGATTTGGGTTCAAGCTCCAGCTTTAGCCAGGCTCCTACGCCTCTGCCTTTCAACATCGGGGCGAAGAGCTTTCCTCTGATTTATTGCAGGTGTTTCTGGAGGAGGAGGTGAGCTACTGCATCTCCGCTGCATGTGCTGGCTGTAGATAGGCGTTTGTACAAGATTACCTGAGAAATGGGGTAGGGAAACTTTAAAGCCGACGGCGCTAATCAGCATCCTGCACGCGCGGTCTATCAGGCACATCAGATTCACGGGAAGGACAGAAATACCGCGCACGGGAAATAAGGGTCAGCAGTGACGGGCGGGGAGGAGGAAGAGATGCCTTTAAGAACCATCCAGCAAGAAAATGGAAAGAGTCAGAGATGCATTTGCTCTCGCTGCCTGTCAAAAATCAGAAGCTGATGCATGCTTATAAGAGGAGCCATTTTTTGCTTTAGTATCTCAAATTGTAGACTGTTGTTTATTCTGCAGTGGCTGGGGAGAACGTAACACGGGGAGGTCCTGGGGTTGTTGTCTTTGCGGTACTCTCCTAAATTAGCGTAATAAATATAATAAATTAGAGTAATAAGATATACTACTACATTTTTTTTTTTCTGGGTGTGACAACAACAATTTGCCTTTAATCACAAAGTTATATCCTCCTGAAATTTCATTTATAGACTGTTTCCTAAAATTAGGAGCGTAGACTACTTCCTGTCAGTCTTAGTCTGCACTATTTCTCCTAAATTATTTAAAGGTATTAAAAATGCATAGCACATACACTGTATCAAGTTTAATGAAAGAAAAGATTGGTCCTGACTTTACGTGGAATTACACATTAGCCATTATTTATTGTTGCACTTTATTTCATTTGGGAAACAGGATTAGCTCAGATGAATACTTTCTGATGGACATTACTCAGTAAAACCCCCTACGTTATTTAACATATTTTGTAGATCTACACATTGTTTTCAAAGAAAGCTCATTTTCCATTCAAATTGAAATGGGCAAAGTCACTTCTTTAAATTACAATAATTTACTGCGATAAAATCTAGTGGGGTTTTTTGGTTTGGGTGGGGTTTTTTTGCTGGTTTGGTTTTTTTTGGTTTGTTTTTTTTTAAATCATGTGTCTATTTCTGTCTCCAGTCATCCTGTAGGGAGTCAAATAAAAATTTAAGAAAAATCCCTTTTCCTTCCTCTCCTCTCTCTGGCAGTCCGCTCTGCAATATATTTATGTTTTAAGGATCTGGTTTTTTGCCTTGAAACTGTAGAAGAATATCATCAGGAAGCTGCAACCTTGTTAAAGTAGTATGAAGTTAAATATGAGTCTCACGTCAATGGTTGGTTATTGGATTAGATTTGTCTGATACTTGGTACCTTTGACTGGAGAGTCTAATAGGTTGGTAAATAGTAAAGCAGTTCCACTGGTAATTGGACATGTATTAGACTGGCTCGATACCTAAATACGTTCTTGGAAGAGGATATTATATCAGTTACAGAAAGATGTAATACTTCTCTCCTGATGTCATCCATGCAGATAGAGGCCAAAGCTGGCGATGCTGGGGGCTGCGGCTGAAGACTCCAGAGTCACGGCTGAGCTCGGGGGGCAAAGTAAATGAAAACGGGAGGAGTATTTGCGTGGGCAGATGAACGCCGTTTGACGTGGCTCGTATTTCCTCTCTTGTGTATCAGCAAGGCTCATGGGCTGGTTGCGATCTCCTAATTCCAGCACTTCTTCAAGAGAGAAATAAGTCATTTAAACAACTATTTCTTCACAACAAGGCTGTAGTTTTGTTGCTTAGGAGAAAGGCACCGTATGAGGTTGGAGTTGTCCAGGTCTTTCAGGCTTGCGAGATGCTGTTTGTCAAGGGGTGTCTTATGTGACATTTTTCTTAAAACCCGTCACCAGGAGTGGGAGGGTCTCTTTCCCAGCCCAGTCTCGGTCCCCACGTCTCTCATTCAGCATCTTCTGCTGGTTGCTTGACTTAATTAGGGCCAATCATCCCCATTTGCTGGGGAATTCATGTCCTGCCTCCGTGCTGCGGCATCGCCCTCTCAGGCAGCTGAAGCCCTGGCATTAGAAGCGGTCTGTCTTGGGGCAAGACATCCCCAGCCAACGCTTCCGGCCTCCCCCGAGAAAATCTCGGCCAAAACAAGGGAGTGACCTTGTCAGTTATGCCGGGTGCAGTAATTATGCACGTTTGCATAAACGTCGCTAACATGTGCTATTGCTTCTGGATGAGCTGGTCCTCACTTAACAGTAGCACAGTACTAAGCCGTTAATTATAGGAGTCAGAGGAGAGGTACAGCTGCAGATGTGCCCCGTCAGGATTTATCAGGCTCCATTTTGTAATCAATGGTTTATTTATTAAACCATCGCAAATCGTGCATGCGCTCTAGCCGTGGCCGGCCGCAGCTCTGCTCGGATATTTCATCTGAATCAATGGAAGCAATCATCTGCTTTACATCAGGTATTGAACCTGTGCAAGTCCTCAAGTGATAAATGACTTTATTGTCTGGGTGGATTTGACAGGAGCTGACGTCTGGAGCTGGGGGGTGGCAGTAAAAGCACTGAATTCCTCCATAACTGGCGCTTTGGTGCTTTTTTTTTTTTGGTGTTTGGTTTGTTTGGGTTTTTTTAATCTTGTTTGAGCTTCTGCAAAGCAAATCAGAGTCTGTGTGCGGCTGAATCTGATGCAATGAGGGGAGAGGCTCATGAGCTGGGGTGAGAGGGACCGTGCTGGAAAGCAAAAGGGAAAGGGGTTAGTCACGCTTCGGATGCAGTAGAAGTCGAGGGGGTGGCCAGAAGCTGTGGCCGCTGCACTGGTCTCTGCTTCAGCCTGTCTGGAGCAGATATCACGCACAAATGGTCCCAATGGGCTTTGGGGATGCCATTGGGGCCCTTTGTCTTTTAGGTACTGCTGCCAAAAAAAAGCAAAGTAAATGAAAATGCAGTCCCTAAACCCCTGAAAATACCTCCTCAGCCCTTCTCGCTATCATTGACAAGGCTGGGAAGTTGATGCTAAGGTCAACAGTTGATAGAATTTCAAAGTGCAATAGCAGTATCCTTTTTATTTTTCAATTAAGAAAAAAACTGTATGGTGTCTCTCTGCATGATTGTGGCAGTTGATTTCTTTTGGGAGATGGCAGTGAGTTGGCTTAGGTTCATTTCTGTGCACAGGGCTCTGCTTTTAACGGGGACAGCATGTTCCCTTAGATCCTCTGAAACGTGAGGCTTTGAAGCTCAGAAGTTTTATGTTCTTGTAGCCTTCATTTTTCTCTTACCTCTGGCCAGAGGTCTGATGAAGAAGCCAGAGTTGCTCAACTCTCATCACTCGCTTGGTGCAGTCCCTTTAACGTAGGAAGAGGCTACTCGCCTAAGGACGTTTTGGTTGAAAACTCACTCCGAGGTCATCGTTCTTGCACTGTGTAGTCATTTCTGTTAATGCAACAGCAGAGGCTCTTCCTTGACCAGTAATAGGATATGGTGAATAACTCTGGCTGGGTGGCCCAAGGTTGGAAAGAAGCCCCATTTAGGGTGCTTTTCATGAGGCCTGTTGAAGTCCGTAGAGCGTGTCCTGTTGTCTGCGGTGAGCTCCGAGCCCATGGATGTTGTAGGAGAGAAATCTGACTCGGTGTGAATCCCTTGCCTTTGCTTTGGGGATAATTTCAGGCCAGACCTGCGTTCTTGACAGCTAATTCACCCTCACGCAGGCTGCTTTACAGGAGCTATACGATTTGCATGTTTTGTGGGGTCTGTTATTGACATAATGAGGCTTTATTGGATTAAAGGGCTTGCTGCCAGAGCTAATTGTTTGAAAGAATATATAGGGTTTTATAAGCCTCCAAAACTAGCCTTTAAAAGATCTGTGTTAATTTATTTCACGCCCATTTATTTCAGGCATACTGTTCCTCCCTATGACCAGGGTGTACAGGAAGGTAGAGGATTGCCAGGGAGACACGTCCGCCTGTAAGACCTTGGTATCCAATGGTGTTATACAAAAGAAAGTCTTGGGTCAGTGTATTATAAAAAAACTGCGTTAAATAAGTATTTACAACCTGTATTTGCTAAATTATATCCACGATACTTTGTACTCAGTCCACCGTCCTGAACGTAGAAAGGGGTGGGGAAGGTCATTTCGTTTTCTCCTGGGAATAACATGATCTTGTGACTTTTCCAAATAGTGAAGTCTGAGTAGGCTTCTGCATGGGCTGCTCTTTGGTGGTGTTAGACGGCAAAAAACCATGGCGTTGAATGCTCAGGTGTTTCCTCACCACGCACTCACTTTTAGAAGTACACGCAAAACTTTGAACTGGCAAATGTAGGTGCGAAAGAGCAAATCTGATACAGCTCTGCATCTGCCGGGAATGTTTTGTTGCATGGCGTAACTGACCCCTGGCATGGGCCGTGCAAACCCGCTCCCCAATTTCAGCGCCTGTGCGTGCTGCTGCTTCTCGCAGCCTGTGCCATGTGGGACCCAGGACCATATATATTCCCCCAGGGTCATATATATTCCTGGCTCTGCTGCTGCCTGCCGATTGATGCTGAGCAAGTCACTTAACATCAGCGTGGCTGTCTTCCCCCTTCTCGGGGCTTATTTAGTGATGCATAGCTGTAAACTCACAATGTGGAGTGGAAACTTCCCTGAGTAGAAGCAGGGGAGAGAATTAATTTCCCACCGGAGCTCCCAGTTGATGCTGCGTGATGGGGTAGCACCAGGGAGTGGGAGATAGATACATAGCCATCTGGCAGCCACAGCCCACTCCCTCCGTCTCCCTAACGGCGTCTTCGGAAGCGCTGCCTGGATCGCGTGAACTCGACCTGCAAGGTGGGAGATGAGGGCAGTTACACGCCTAAACCACACAGAGATAATACTCACCTGTCATCTTGGGCAGCTGTTACAAAGACCCGCTCCCAAAGGGCAGCGCGGAGTAGGTATGAAGCAGCATTTTCAAGGATTTGCACGGATAAAGGAAAAACAAAGCCTGAGCGTTTAATTCAAGATATCCAAGCTATGTCAGCAAAGAAACAGAAAAGCACAAATATACCTAGTCCTAGAGCCCTGCTCCTGCCCGTTAGCGAGTGGTCTGTTCTGGGGGAGGAGCACCAGCGCAGCGTGTGGGTGAAGACGTTGGTTCCCGATGGTGCCAGGCTTTTGGGGTGTATCCCTGAGAGCTGTAGCCTGAGCACATTTTTGCTCCTGCCTGGGCTGTCCCCTGGGAGCAGGTGAGGACCACATCAGCAGCTCGATTGACGCCAGTGGTGCCCCAGAAGTTGATGTCCACCAAGGAAACTCCTGCAGCAGCTTGTCATCGTGATGCTTACTGCCGTTATACTTTCAAAAATGTTCATAGCTGAAATTCAGCTTGGAGTAAGTCAAGCTGTTTGATTTACAAAAGGGAGCGCTGATATTTTTCACTCTAAACACACATCCTAGTCATTTTTGTGCTGTATTATAGTGAGAATTTATGTACGAGATCGAGTTCCTAACTGGTGACCAACACAGGGATACCTTTCACCTGCGTGTTTACTCTTAATGGTTTCCCCTCCAGTAGTGCTAGTAATAAAACCTTAGTGAATATAAGAAGTCTGTAAAGCTGCAGATGATGCATCTTCTTTCCATCAACCCATTTTCTGTATAAAAGAGGTCAAATCACATTAGGTTTTTACCATCGAGATCCCATGGCTTCAAACAGAGCCGTGTGAATCTGTTCAATGGAAAATTAAACTAATGTGTCCTTATATTAACACACTGCAACTGGCACTGGGGTTTTTTTTTGGGGGGGGGGGTTGGGGTTTTTTTTGCATTGGAGAATTTAATTATCTGACCATAAAAATGTATGGTAAAAGATCATGAATGGAAATGATTACTCTTTAAACATTTTTGTTAGCAAGTTACACAAAAAAGCAGAGATTGTTGCTTTAGAGTTACTGTCTTGCTCCTCACTTGGGTATTAAATGCATTCAAATTTATACTCGCCAGTTCTTTGGTGTGCAATTTGTGTGCATGTTGATAGGGTTTCAAAAAGTGTTGGGGTTTTTTAACCCTCTGGGGACTTTTTATGTGCAAGCCAAGTGCTTCTGCACGCATGATAGAGCAATTTCTTCGCTCTGGAAAGTGCTGCTGGATAGAAATACGATAGCAGAGCAAACATTGACTTCCTCAGAATCGTTGCTTGTTCAAATAAGGATACCATAACAAAATCTTACACGTGGTCAAAAGTGCTCGCCTCTGTACTGGTATGAGAGATCTCTCTCAATTTTTTGGTAAGTTTCCAGAGGGCATAGTTAACTGGAAGTTGGTGCACAATATAGAGAATGAGCTTATATACACTCCTGATCTGGAAAAATAATCTAATTTAAACCTTAAATCTATTAACCAAGTATTCTTCTAATGATTTAAGACTTGTTCCCTAGCTAGAGTAGATTGGCAGAGTTTTATCTTGGTGAAAGGACTCATACTCATTTACCCTCTTGGAAAATCTGAAGCTTGACGGAGATGTTTTGGTTTTTTAAATTTTAGCACTTCATTGCATTGGGATTGTTTAATGCAGTGCCGATGGAGCCTGGCATATAAAAGCATTTATGTATATATTTTAATTATTTTTATTTTATCTTGTTAATTTCCATATAAAAGGAAGAGTGAACTACTCATTCTGTATACTAAAATCTATCACGAAAATTTGAACCCAAGCTAAGCATGTACACATATACGCAGAGCCCATTTCAAGAGCAGATTCACAGCATATACTGATTTTAAGCAGATTAATAGTGTATGAATAATACATACACAGGATACATAGCAGCAGCGTGGGTTTGGAAGTGGAGAAAACTTCAGTGAAAGGTGGAGGCTGTGTCCACACCAGAAGTGGACTCACTGGGGCAGATTTTCTAATAGTGCAAACCAGCACGAGGTCTTTTCCCTTTGGCAAAGGGATACTGATAGAAAACAATGGAGTATCTAGTTCAGTCCATATAGCACACAGATCTATTACCGTCGCATATAAGTAACAATTTCATACTTGCATTTTAAACTATTACTCCCTTCTTAAACCATATGCTAATTTTCTTAAAGAGAAGTCTAATTGCTCTCTTTATATGCAGCTCCAAGTCAAAAGCTTAATTTATCCCTCCAGTTGGATAATTAAATCATACAATGTTCATCTCTTGTGACTCTTCCTGTCCCAGAAATCTTAAATTTTTCTTCTCTAGCTGTCTTATGCAGAGCACAGCTCCTGACAAAGCCTTCACCTTTAATTTACTTGTGCCAGTAAGACAGCAGTTTGTCTCCGTTCAGAAGCGAGGCTTCATTTTCCTTTCCTTGAGTTTCACTGGGTATTTTTTCCCTAGAAAAGAAACCCCATCTCTCCCACATGTACCTTTTTCAGGCATTACAAAACGGGATTTATTTATTTTTTTTATGGGTCTTTTTTTCCTGTTCTTCCCTGTGACCTGATTTTGCAAACCTGCAAGTACTCCTATTTAAATCTAGCAGCCTGGCTTGCATGGGTGTGGTTTCGGGAATGCATTAATTTAAAAATTAAAATAAATTTAAAAAAAAAAAGCCATTTGAGTTGCTGTGTAGTGCAGTATGAGTATTACAGTTTTGGGCTGTTAGAGCTGGAGCTGCAAGGGTGAAGCTGCTGCACGGAAACAGATGATGATACACTGCTGCAGGGAAGTCCTGGGAGCCACTGATGCATAGCACCCCGCAGCAGCAGGCTGCAGAAGTATAGACTTGTATGGGAAAATAAATTGAAGGTCTAGAAGAGTTCACGCTTGGTGAGGCTTTTCTATTAGAATTCCTTCCTTTGTAAGATTCAGCCTCCTTGCTTCATTTCTTTTCTTCAAAATACGAAGTTTTTGAAAGCTCAGCTGTGGATCGAGTCGACCTGGGTGTGAGCAGGAGGAGCGTGCACACGCCAAGAATGAAGGTCTGCCAGTCAGCCTGGCTCAGAGATTTTGCAAGATTGCACCCGATAAGAGGGATCTCTGCAGAGCCTTCCTGGGGTGTGCTTGTGGGGTTGTAAGAGGTGGTACGACAGTTTGTATAGCGGCAATTCTGGTGTTGAAACGTTGGATCTGATGTTATTTATTGTGTCTGACGGTCCTTGTACCGGCAATGGGGTTAACTTTGGCCATTACTCTCTTGGTGGAACTGCTGCGTTGGTGCACGGTAAGGCGCGGGTTTGGTGAAGCAAGAGCAGCTGACCCGAAAAACGCTAGCTAAGGACTAGCTTTGTGCTTTGCTTTGTCTTAGGGTACTGGCTTGCTTCTGAGGTTTCACAGCGTAGCATGTCTACTAGCAATGCTGACTTTTCTTTACTGGAACTGCAGGTCAGCATCTCATACTTTCCCCATTGATTTTTAAATGCTTCGTGTTTTCCAGTACATTTCATTCATGTCACTATTCAACATCGGTATTTAAACATCGTTTAAAATGACTGCGCTGGTTTAGCAGGTGCTGAGACACTGCTCGCCCTCCTTCCTCATCTTCCCCAGCATCAACCCTGTAGGGTCTCCTGTCTCTGCTACCCCCCTCCCAGCTGACTCAGGGGGACCCCACAGGAATTCCTGGTGGAAGAGCCAGGACATTCCTAGTATTTAAATTAAATGTGTGTTTACTTGCCACCGTGTCTGGTTTGGGTTAGGCAGCAGTCTATCTTGTGATGCAGTACCTTCTTGGAATAAAAAAAAGACATCAGTGCTCGTGATGGCGTTTGCAGCGTTGAATTACGCTATCAAGCCCTGACTGCTTTGGGCTTAAATGAGACCACAGAAGTGATCAAAATTTCACTCTCCCTGCAACTGGCTGGAGTGCAGAGGTGGGAGGCATCACAACTAGGGATTTTTTTTTTTTTTTCCCCCTTCCCTTTGAATTCAAAATAGCTCAGTTGTCAGACTTCAGGTAACAGTCTTTGCTTTTGCAGAAGTCCTGGTTCTTAAGTGAGCAGGTTTGATTGCAAATATGCTGCCGCTTAGTTTGCGGAAAGGTAGATTCTTTTTCTGTTGTGTGGTAAGGTGGCCTGGCACCTGTATAGGCGTTCTTTAAGCATCGCTAATGGTTCTGTAAGTGTTGTTTTATTTAAACCTTGTAGAAGAGTGATGCTTAAAGAACAGACTGCAGTTGAAAGCAGGGGCTGACTTGCCTGAACTAGTTTCCAGAATAGTGCGCTACATGCTGTGGGTCAGCTTTAGCATCTACAAGTCGATGGGTTTGGGTTTTGGTTTTTTTTGTGTGTGTGTGTGCATGTTGGCCTTGAGACAGCAAGGAGCCACGCAGGAGGAAGCGCTGTGATACCGGGGCAGCGATTTTGTCAGAAGTCTCGCGTGCATCTTGAAAGGTCTGCTCCTGAGATCACCCAGATTGCCGAAGTTGCGCAGCGATGCAGACAAGGAATCCCTTCGAACACCGACCTTTCGCTTTTCCCTTTTCAGTGATAAAATATTCAAGGCAGCAGAAAGCGACCCATTTTGTGCGCCGCCTGTCAAAGCGAGCAGGGGAAGGGAGAGTACAGCGAGGGCCCAGGTGGGACCCAGTGAATGCAAATGATTTGTGGAGTAGCTGCTTTAAGCATTTCCAATTACTTCTATCCTCATCCAGTAGCATCTATTTATGGGTACGAGCTTCAACACATTGCCTAGAAGAAACGGATGGCACAGGCAGCTGCGGGGCTGGTACGCACTCCAGCATCTCTCTTTGTCCCTCTGCTAACAGGGTATTTCCTAGTGACTTTCACAGGGAAGAGAAGCCCTGCCAGGCAACCCCTTCGCTTCAGCTTGGCTTTTCCTCCCGGCACCACAGCTAAGCAAGCAAAGTTGGGTACTTGGTGCATCCTGAGCTCAGAAATGCTTTGTCAGCCTTAACAGGATTTTTTTTTTTTTTTTTTTTTTTTTGGTAGGGTAGGCTGGAAAGGAAGGCAGTTCACCTGACCAAGCTGCACACACGAGCAGGGAAGGTCCTTGAGGTGGCAGAAGCATCCCTGGGCTCTGCCTAGCTGAGGAGTGTCTGAGCATCTTTGTGAACCACAGCCACACCACCCCATCAGTGCGGAAAAGTCGCAACCATCTGGCTCAGAGAGGCAGCTAACTTACCTACACACGGTCTTTTATTTCAAAAAAGATGCTAGGGTATGTCTGGTGGTACACGTTCTCCCAGGGACTGTTTTAGAGTAACTTTACGTAAAAATGAATATTTAATTCCTCCTAGGTGTCAGAGGTCTCATCTGTGGTTAAAACAACACCAAAAAAAAACCCCACCCAGAAAACAAACTACAAGGGGGATGTTGGAAATAACATCATCTTCAAACAGGAGTGAGTTTGCAAAAGGAGGAGGTGAGGTTGAGCTGACAGAGTCTGAAGTTACGGAGAAACTCCCAAGCCAAAGGAATCAGCCATCAAACCGCCCGTCAGCGCCACATTTTACGCTGTTGAAGGGGGGCTTGGCGGGTGGTTTATGAAGTTGAACGGCTTGGGACACAGTGGAGCTTTTACAGGGCTTCAGTGTCCATAAGCAGCACACTTCACAGTCCGGAGAGGCTTGAAATATTTTATTTTTTTTCCTCTGCAAAAGCACGGCCATATGAAGAACATATGTAATTACAAGTGATAGCAATAGATCAGCTAAAGATAGGACATTTGGATGCGACTTAAAGGATGTTACAGGTATTCTGCCTTTACGCCAGAATTCTTGTTCATTTTCAGGAGTGAGAGCTATTTCAGGGCATCTTCTTTATCTTCCCTGCCACTTTTTTTTTTTTTTTTTTTTATTAAACTGTGTCCTATTTCTGTTTAATGCACTGAAGAGCAAGCATTACACCAATGACCTAGCTCTGATTCATTAGCGGCATCTTTAGGAAATGAAAAGTGATCAAATTCCCTCGTCAAGGCGGACGCCGATTTAGAGATCCCTCTTTTCTTAAAAATACAACCTAGAGATAAAACTTAAAAAAAACCCTCACAACCGAGATAGTAATTACGTGCATTTAAAATGTAAGCCGGGACAGTTGGTTGTACAAAACCATTTGCAAGTAAATAGCCTCCAAAAGACCACTGTACTATCTTCCCTTCACAGGCACCTAGGTCCGATCTAGTAACCGATTTTATGAAATACAGTATGTCTGTTAACCAACAGAACTGAACTCTTCAGTTGCTTAGTAACTAATCCAATCCAAGGAGGAAATAAAAATAGCATACATAATTTTAGAACCTTTAGGACCTTTGCCAAGCAAAATATTCTCACTAGCAGCAGTCAGGTTTGTGATTTGAATAGGTTAGCTTAATAGAATAGATTCTGTTTGGTTTATGTAGATAAATGGTACTTGCTTTTCAAATCTGATTAATTACGTATCCGGGCCATTAGGTCTTGTAGCTTCTGTACTCTTCCACAAGTTTATTTAACTAAAAATATAACATAACTAAATATAATATAAATAAAAATGGAAAAATGTTTTAGTTGCCGGCTTCTTTTCAGCCTTAATCTGGTTAAAAAGCTGAAGACTGCAGTATAACTCGATAAATCACATTATATTGCCAGGAGGAATGTCATAAGCATCTGCTTAATTCAAGTGTGGGGTTTTTTCTATGCTCATCTGTAAAGCTTGTTGAGAGGAAAAAGGATATTATTTTTAAAAAAAAAGCTATTATTGCCACCATTGGTGGAAATTGCCATATGGTACCATAGCACCGCTTATTCTAGCAAGGTAGGAGCCTGATACATTTAGTTTCTCTAAAAATAATTCTTTAGCTGACAAAATATGCGTCTTGTTTTAAAATAGGTCTTCAAAGATTTAGTATGTGTCTGCATTTTTAGAGGCTTGCTCTGTTTTATGCATGTTGCCCGTGCATTTGACAAGTTTCATACACAAGACTTTCGCAAATTACAGCAAGGATCTGCATTTTTTTTTTTTCTTCCCCCCCCAATTTTATCAGCGTGGCCGCTGGACGGAGGATTTGCAGGACTAAATCCTAACGTGCGTGTGAATAGCGTCGCCGAAGTCAGCTCTCTTGCCCTTATTCCTGAATAAGGTAGGCGGTACGGGATCCGATATTCATGTAATGCGTGTATTCTGAAGCAGTCACGGTGCATTGGGTTATCAAAACAGATAGAGCGCTCCTTTCGCAAAACAATTTGAATACCAACTTCCGAGTACATGAATTCTGATTTAATTCCCCGCTCCTCTGAACCATGCATTCGGGAAGGTCTCAGGTATTCCTTAATCTCTTGCAGTTCAATAAGTGTTTTAATGTAGGGTGAAAAGCACTCAGATGCAGTTTTACGTGGCTGGTACATTTTGCTTGAAGAAGAATCCATTTTTTTTATATTTTTTTTTTAGACCTAGTGATTCAGCACGTTTTTCATTCCACTTTCGGATTATCATCCTGTAGGGTAAAAAGCTAAATATAGCAAATACATGCCTTGCATAGTAGTTTTAATATTTTTTGCTTAATGCTTTTTTCGCTGGTGGAGTTTCAGGCGCTGCTGTTCTTATTTTCGCCGTTTTAATTTATTAATACGGCAAACAGGCTCATCTGAAGCAAATTAAGATTTTTCATCGTTGTGTGCTGCAACAATAGCATGCCAAATCGAAGAGGAAGTTTCCACTGGAACATCATTGTAATTAGTTTACGTGCCTGAAACCGAGAGAGATGTAGTAGCTGTGTCCGTGACTGAGAAATAAAGATGCAGGAGTTACCCTGCAAACCCATCGCGTGGTCCGCGGAGATGCCCGGGATGAAGTTTCTGGGGGCAGCGGCGGGAGATGCGGCGCGGTCCTCCGTGTTGGCGTTGGGGGTGAATCCAAGGGGAAGGGAACTCTCGCATGGAGCCAGCGCTCATTTTCTGCCTGGAGCTCCCGGTCTTTGCCGCCCTGGCAGCTTGCCTCACCCCAGAGGTCTGCCTTGAACGTTTGTGTTTTATGGAGGATAAAAAAAAAAAAAAAAATTGCAAGTGCTGTGGTAAAATGTAACTTGATACGCTCCTAACTTTTTTTTTTCCCTAAAGAAGTTCAGAAAACATTGCATTAATACAAGGATTTGTGGCCAAAATGTATTATGCAGTTAATTCAAGTAAATTGCAGTTACTCTGTAGCAAATAATTACCACCTGTTTCACATCTGCCTCAAATCCACTCAAAATACAGCAATCTAGTCATCATTCTTGTATTATTTATGTAGTTTTATTATTTGCAGTTAGACTTCTATTTACTCACCCGATTCACGATTTTTTCATGCCTTCTGTACACAGAATGGTGAATTTAATAACCTCCTCTGGATTTGTTTATAAAACCTTTCAAAATACATTTGCAAGGCGTGACAGGGCTCCGCGATACGCCGCGGACACTCGGTGGCCTTTTTCATCGTGAGCCGCGCGGTTGGGAGAGCGCCGCTTGCTGCCCTCAGACCTCAAGGCCGCCATTTCACCTTCAAAAACAGCCCACGTTAACGTGCCGCGCGCGTGGTCTCCCGAGCTTTTTTTTTTTTTCAAAGTCACGTTTCGCTCGGTTAAGACGGGAGCTTCTGGGTTGCTTCTTCGAAGCATTGGGAGGCTTTGATGTTGGGATGGACAGGGAGGCGAATGAGGGATTTTTAGCAAGAACCGTCACCTCCTGCAAGGGTGGCCAGGTGTGACAGAAACGCGAAGGAAAGACGGGGACAAAAGCCGTCTGTACGCCGCTTTAAAATACTCGAAGCGGTCTGCAAGCGGGGATTGGACTTTCTGTGCTTTGTGCCGATCGCTCTCGCTCGCGGCAAGACGTGTCGTCGTGGTTTCTTTTGATATTACGCTTCACGACAAAACGGCGAGTGCGGGAAGGGGGTAATTCCTTGCAGCACGTCTAGGCCATCCCCTGAAATCCCAGAGGCGAAGCCAGCTGAGCGGTGCGCCAGGCCACCCCTCCTCTCCAGGGCAGGAATAGCGAGAGCCAGAAATTTTGCCCTCAGCTGTACTGGTGTGCGGGGATGCGGAGGAAAGGCACGGGGAAATACAACCGGTTACTCGCCTCTGAGTTTCGGGTCTTTTCCATTACGCCCACCTGGTACGTATGGTTTTGCAGCTCCGATATTGAGAGCAAAACGTGGTCCCCCGTACTTTCAGTCTGAGTTTAGGGTGATTTGCCTCCCAAGATGCATTTCTGTGGCAACGCCCCATCTCCCCTTCAATTTTCCACCTTAGGTAGGAATTGGTTTTCCATACAGGCAACTCCCTTTCTGTAGCGCCTTCTTTACGTCAACCTCTCTCACAGCAGGAACGGCATTCCCCTCCGCTATAAGCATCTCTGCTCGGTTGGGATGCAGCGCTCGCGCACAGCGCGTGCAGAAACCTGGATGCGCGTTTCTGTTCTGACACGCTTCCTCGGGAGGGGAGGGCAGCGATGGGCTGGGATCTCCAAATATTTGTTGAAGGTGGAGGAAAAAAAAAAACCAAAAAATTATAGCTAATAAAAGTTAAGCTCGGAGGATTCCGGGGGAATGAGTCGCAAACTCAGCAGCAGTACTGCACGTCTTTGTGATACCTCTCAAAACTGCCTGTCAAAATCTCCCATTAAGGAGAATCGCAGATTAGTAATTATGCGCATCTATTAGCTAAGCATCCATTCTTTCTCTCAAATGCTTTGTGGCAATATCTCTCCAAAGAAGCGCGTATCTCATCTCGGTGTCTGCTAGATGGCCGTAACACCTCCCCAAGGGAGATGCCTCTGATAACACTATATTAAAGGCAGGGCTTGGTTTTTGTCTTTTAAACCGCTATCACACAAGCCAGTGCACAAGGAAAGACACCTATTATAATTTCGTAGACAAACGCTAACAAAAGCTGTGCGCACACCGAGAAAAATTCAATGTTCACATTGCAGGAGGCTGTGATGATGACAGGAGTACTTTTATTGTCAGCTCCGCTGGGGAAGAAAAAAAAAAAAACAAACACACAAACCTTATTTGCGCAAATAACCCAAGCTTAGCTTCGTTGCCGAGCGTCCTATTTGCACGTGTGAGTGTGTTTTGTCAGCTATGTCTTCGGGTACAGGTTCTCATCTTCAAATGCTTGTGCTTGTTTGTGTTAAACAGATTAGTGCCGTAATAACGCACGCCCCCACAGAGACATGGATATTGTACAGTAGGAATCCCAAATACATGGTGGTCTTGGGTTTTTGTTGTGAGTTGGTTGGTTGGTTGGATTTTTCCCCAGAAAATGCTTAATTAAGCTCTCCTATGCGTAGTTTTCTTGATTGTGTTTTGTTCATTAATGGAGAGCAAGTCTGAAAAAGAACCAAGAGCAAAACTGGAGGCAAAAGATAATAAAATCCACAGCTATTAATTAAGCTGAAATCCTCAAACATGCCTCCTTCCAACTTGTTATCTTCCAGATCCTAGATTACTTCATTCTTTCAGTGACTACTGCTAGACAGACGCATCCTGTTGTGATAAAGGAGACCAGCTGGATTTAGGACTGTGGCTTCGTGTTTGTGGTACGACTGACCATATGTGATTCTCTGTCAAGTTTGCAGCTTTAATGGGAAATCTCTGAAGTATTTGCGCTTTGATTCACGTTTTTTTTCACCGGTTTGGTAACAAAAGAGGGGATGGCTTTGTGCAGCCGGCTCGCACTAATGTAGATTGCACCACGGTCTCTGCAAAGGAAAGGGAAGCTCTTGCCTACTTATCCTTAAGAGTTGCTTTGGGCTGGGTTTTTTTTTTGTTTGGTTGGTTTGTTTGGGGATGTTTTGGGTTTAGATGGGTTTGGGGTTTGTTTTTTTTTTTTTTTAGGAAAAAATAGCTGGGACCAGAAACTACATTTCATTAGGGATACAATTTTGAATTCTTATGCTGATTGTGGTTTTTATCTGGCTTCAACAGAACTGAGTAATTTTGTTAATTGTTACTGTCTTCCTGCCTGCTTTGAGAACTGGGCATTTCCAGCCTCTGCAGGTCTGTGAACAGAAGGGTGACTGCTTGTGAAAGAATTATAACAAACAATGGATAGAGTTTGCTAGGTTGGAGTCTTTTTTTTCCTAAGTAGGAGCACTATCAGACCCCTGGTCAACTTTTCTGATATTCTGATCTCAGCATAACTTATTTGAAAGTGTATAAAGGATGTGCTTTCCATCCTTTTATCCATGTAAGGCTCAGCCGTGAATGTCTAACGCCCTTTGCTAAAAAGACCGTATAAGTTCCTAGACCTGAATTTCTCATTTATGTCTTTCGATGCATATATGTTGTCTTCTTGCTCAAGTGGTATTGGGACACCTGGTCTCTCTGGCTGTAGGGAGAAATGGTACATTGTGCAAACCCTGCCCACTAACCTCTGCTCGTGTGTCTCCGTCCTGACCCACAACATCCTTGCTGATCTCCGAGATCCTGTCCTGGATGCTGAATATCCTTCCGTCCCCTGAAGACTGTAGCAGTGTTCCCTTAGCAGAGGCACCGTGCCACAGCACTGAAGAAAACCTCAATTTCCTACAGCTGTATTAGACCTTCTGTTAACCTGGCTGTCACGTTATGTTAGCTCTCCCTGTCCCCAAACTACGACTTGGCCGTTGAAGGTGTGGTGGACAAGAGCTGAAGGTAGGAACAGGAAAATTCCCTTCCTCTTGCACTCTACGCGAGTTTTACTCAGAACGTGCAGTGAGTGTATTATCATTTTTAATGGGTTACTTTCATCTCCGTTCTGTCTGCTCCTCTGAGCTCTCTGGGTTTCAGCCAGAAAAGTCAAATGCCACAGGAAAATCTCATCTTCTAAGATTTGCAGCCTGAAGGCAATTGGCGAGGCATCAAAACTTCCAAGTCAGCCAAGTGTCTTAAGTCCCCTGTTAAACGGGCACAGAGAGGAAGCGTAGGCTAATGCTCAGTACCCAGCCCTGGGCTTACCGTTTGCCCTTTAGTCGAATACTTACCACGTTTGATTTTTTTATTTTAGGTGGCTTCTGGCTGGTCTGTATCTTCTCTGCAGCTTATCAAACACTGAATGTTTGAACAGTGCCTTAATTTTAGCAACTGGTGTTTGCAAACAGCATCTTTTAAGAGAGGGATTTTTTTTTTCTTTTTCTTTTTTTTTTTTTTCACCCAGGACTGCCAAAACCCAGGGATTGAGCAAAGCAGGAAAAGCGAGGAGCAGCTCCCTCCTCCATCGGTGAGGATGATGCTCAGCAGAGCTGGGTTACGGAAGATGGGGGAGGTGGGATGCTTCTTACTGAATTGCTGCGCCTTTACGCTTTTCATCCAGAATTTTTGTGATAAAGGAGGGGCGGAGAGAAGGCATCCAAGGAGTGATGCAGGCATCTGAGTGTCTCCTCGCCGCGCGGCTGTGGAGATCCCCGCGCGGCTGGTGAGGGAGCATGCCCTGCGCTGCGGTCGGGAGGGAGGAAGAGGCGAGGGGCTGGGTGCCCGAATGCTCTTCCTGAAATGTCTGTCATTTCGGGTTAGGTGCCAGCACCATCGGTCCAGGGGCTCTGCCTCTGTCGCGCAGGGAGCAGGTGAATAGAGGCGGATAGATTTGTGGCTTGGTTTTTGCTGGTAATTCCTCTAAACAATGCATGTGGTAATGGGCAGTAGATTTCCCAGGTGAAAGCCAGCTCGTTATCACGTAGATGTGAGTATTTTCCAATAAAGGGTTTCTAAAATGGAGGTGTTGGCATCCAACGCTTTATGAAAATCGTGTATATATATATCTTAGTGAAGGCTGCATTATTTAAGTACACTGAAAGAAAATGGTACACTTAAGTATTTTGTGTATATCTGAGATCCTTTTTCCTCTGAGGCGAAAACTATTTTTTCTAGAGCTAAAAGATATTTAAATTAAAAAGGAACGGTACAAAATAAAGTAGATCAGCCTCTGTCCCCGGCGAGGCCATACTGCAGCAGAGCATTTAGCATTACCTGCTCCCATGGTGGGATGCTGATGGGCAGAAGGATACCTCCAGGTCTTCACAGGCCCTGTGGATGTGGCTGCAATGTTGGCAATCAGGTAGATAATGCCTGCATTTTATTTTAAAGTGCTGTTTCACTTGCGCCGTTCTCTATTGTTGTAAATCAGTTTCCTAAAATGTATGGGTTGCTGGGGTTTTTTCCTCCTCTCAGATGTACAGTTCAATATTTCTGAATATTTGATCATATAAGCATTAGACCCTGATCTCCATGCCTGTAAAGCGGGTTGTGTGAAGTACCACAAAGCGAGCCCTGCCAGGAATGGTAGCAGCTCTCTCCTGGTGCTACTCGGATAATGGGGGAAAGGCTCTGACTTGTCTCAACATTGCGTTCAGCAAGCAAATCTTCATATTACTCCTTTAAATCAACATGGGCCGTGACGCCCTAGACTAGTACGGTGCCTATCAGAAGCGTACGTTTCATCTAAACGTGTCTCGGAGACTATTTATTTTCTCATTGTAAGGAGTACGCTGGCCCAATGTAAATGTCAGTGAGCTTAATGCATTGTCTGCAATGAACCAGGTCTAAACCAGTAGCAGGAGTCAGGCCTGGGTCCTAGGAACTGCAGGGGAGGGCTTGCTTTTCCTTTGATTTTTAAGCACTCCGGGTTTGAGTCCCTCTGCCCACCAGTTCGCGTCTCGGTCGACCTCGGAAGGGCAGTAACTTTGCACGCACCCCTTCTCTCAAACGCTTTGTGGCAAGAAACTATTCGTCATGACGTAGATGATCTAGCAGGTTGTGGTGTGTGAGGGGGATGGTTTGTTTTTTCACAAATATTTCCTTAGTTTGGATTTTAAACGTTCCCAGACAGAGTAAGGAAAATGGGAACACGATGTCCTTCGTGAGCAGACGTGTTGGTGGGAAGGAGTCTCCTGTGCGCAAACAGGACAGTGTACAAACCACGCAGGGTGCAGTTTTGTTGTCCGCAATCGGTAGCAAGAGACAGTAAAGCATCCGGAGGATGGTTTTGAAGTACACGTGTATTGTTTTGGTGAAAACGGCAGAAAAAAAAGGCCAGAAAATCCTTTTGAATTTCACCGTGATGAAGCAAAGTCCCTCTATCAGGACATCTCAAAGTAATCCTGAAGTCTTCAGTGTTAACGATCAACATTGATTACAAGGTGATTTTTCCAACCGAGAATCGGCTCACTAAAAAAAAGCATCTTGCTGTGCGTATATAGCACGTACCAGCCTTTATTAAGGGATCAGCTGATTATTATTCTGCTACCGGCTTTTCTTTTCTTCTTCTACTCCCTCTCTCGCAGGAAGGCTGCATACAAATACAGCGATCGATTGAGAGGAGATGTTCTTCCTTTACGAGATTAATTACAAACACAGGGATGCTGTGTCTAGCCCGCGTGTATGATTGATCTTGTAGGAGGAAATGCAATAGGAAACTAATGCTTCCTTTTATCCAGTAAGCAAAGTTCAGAGATGTTTACATTCTGCTAGGTAAGCACAGCTGTCTAAAGACGTGAAGACGGATGGACTGTCCTGTCAGCACAAATTCATGCCGAGGTAACAGGCCACGCTGTCTCTCTGCGGACCTCTCTCCGGCCAGGAGGCTGTAGGGCCAGAATCGCTAGTTTAGCAAACAGCTTAATTGTTTCACATTTTAATTAGCGGGGAGATGCAAGCGGAGTCGAGGTGCTGCAAGGGGAAGGCGGTGGTGGACCGCGCCGGTGGGGCCGTGGGGCGAGGAGGAGGGTTCCTGGTGATGCCGAGCACGGGGCGGCCGTCATGGGGCGGCTCTTTGGAAATCGCAAGGCGTTTGTTGGGTTGGTTTTTTTTGGTTTTGTTTTTTTTTTTTTCCTTTAAATCCTGGCTGGCATAAGGAGCGATCTGCGTATTCGCTCTCAGCGCGTAGCTGTGGAAGCATCTGCAAAAAGTGCGGCGCTTAGCTGCCCTTGTTTCTATTTGTATATAAATATAATCCTATGAGCCCTGGATTTGGCTCGGGGTCCTGCTGAAAAGGTTCGTTTCGTTCTCAGGCACAGGCTGGCACTCGTGTTTAGGCTGAGAAACAGTGTCAAAGGTGACGGATCCAGCTTAGTGACTCAGCCTTCTCCCTCGCAGTATTTTAAATAACGCATGTGCTACCGCTGATATTTAACTCCTGCCAGAGCTGCTGAAATATATATGGTGTGTTTAAAACACCGACACAACATCTAACGTCTCCTCGGGCAGAGGAGGAGATCTCCACCTGGGATTGGTTTTCTCAAAAAAGAAATCGGAGGGAGGAGGAGGAGGAGGAGAGGGGAGCCCAAGCCGTAGTATCTAGTAACAGTGTAAAAATGCCCTTCGCCCGAGGCAGCAAAGCAGTCGGCTCTAGCAGCGTGTCGACGGAGACTCCTGAAATCGATGCTGCAGCCTGCGTTGTATTTGTACGAGCATATGCACCGCGCTGGTGACGGGGGAGAGAAAGGGCTGTTCCCTGCGTTAAAATAATTAGTGTAATAAATACAGCCTGGCGAGCGCCAGAGGAAGTCGGGATCCCTTTGTTCACATCTCGCCACTTAGAGCTGGGTAGGCAAGTCTTGTGGTGGAGTTAAGCTCAGAATTTACTTACCCTTTTATTCTTTGCCTAGAGGTCTTGGGCAGGATGCTCTGCTGGGGCCAGAATTAACAAGCGATGCTCGATCTCCGCTGCGTCCGGAGCAATGTCGAGGATTTGGGGGGGGGGGGGGGG
>VXBL01007874.1:972210-1012819 GCA_013400195.1 Aramus guarauna
GGGAGCAGGAAGGGAGGGGGAGCAAAAGAGAGGGAGATCTTGGCAAAAACCTTATGTGCAGTTTTTCACTATTGGATTGACCAGACAGGGCAACAAAGCTGATAAAACAGGATTAGCAAAATTGCATTGTTGGATATTATATGCTGTGTGACATGTACTACAGCAAAGGAATTTGGCAGGATTAACCTGCAGAGGATAAAGATGTACCAGACAAGAGGGCTGAATTAATAGACTGCTGTGACCAAAGCAAGGAAATCTATTTGCATGGGATATTAAGGAGGGTAATAACCTTGCGGGGTGGGGTTGCCGTTGATGTCCCAAGTCCTGCGTCGACCCCGAGTCCCGCTCACTGCCTGGAAGCTCAGCTCACTGGCACGATTTCTCGTTACGCTCTTCTGTTTCTAAATATTAAAAAAAAAAAAAAAAAAGCTAATTCCTAGGCAGGATTATCTGTGTTATTGGGGTTTTTTGTGTTGGTGGTTTGGGGTTTTTTTCCCCCCCCTCAAACTGAGTTTATTTTCCTATTTATAGATGAGATTCTTCTCCTAATGCACTAGTGTCATCCCAAAGTAAATATTTGGTTTCGGTGGTTTTCCTCAGGGCTTGTCGGCCCAGCCAGCCGGACGGCGTGGGGAATGCAGTTCCCTAGCTGCTGGTTACTCAGCTGTTTAGGAGATTGTACGCTTACGTACGCGTAACCCAGCTGAAGTCGTAAGAAAGCTTTCAGACCACGTAGCGTTAAAGGACGTGAAAGCTATTGCCAGTAGATGACTGAATAAAATCATACTAAGTAAAAATGGGAGAAGATTAAAATTTCAGCTCGGACGTACACTAAGACTACGTCGGAGTATTTGACCAAGGGGGTAAAGAAGCAGAAAACCAACTTCCATCTCTGATACATTAAGGGGAGAGAAAACAGATTAAGTGTTCATTTCTCACTTGTATGACATATAATACTGGGTTTTTTTACTTGAAAAGCCTTTAAAATTGGCTTCTTCCAGGGAGCAAGCGATGCATATACAGTAGCCTGCCTTTTTTAAGTCGTCTGATATACTTCAGCACAGATTGCATGAAAGGTTTCAGGAGGATTTAAACAACCTCGGAAAAGAAAGGCTCCTGTCATTTGTTTTCCTTTTCCCACCCACAGTACCAGTGGCAGACTTTAGCGTTCCCAGGGAACAGAGAACGTACAAAAAGTATTTGGCGTTACTCCGCGTGTGACACAATGTGCTTTGTCAAGTGTGCTGGGTGCCACCGCACGCGGTGAAGGATCTGCTCGGGGGAGACGATTTCACCTTCAGCCGGCATTATCGTGTCAGCACTGATCAGCAACAGCCACAACACAAGTTCAGCTTTCAGGCTCTTCCTTTCAGGGTTGAAGGCTGAATAATAGATACGCATAAAATATAAATACATCAGTTTTGGGTTTTTTTTCCAACGTGTTAAAATTCCAGAAACTGCTCTTTAAATAAAAGCTCTGTTAGCACAACATGACTGAGACTTCACAAGCGTGCGCACATGCACGGGTGTCAAGACGTTTAGCTCCATTTCCCGCCGCAGCCAAATGGCATAACCCGTCTCTCCGGGATATCTTCTGTTAGTGCGTATGGCGATCGCTCTTCTGCCCGGGGACTGAACGAGACCACATCTCCCTTCTCTGCAGGGGAAAGGCAATGGATGAAGTTTCCTTTGGATTAAATTGGGCAGTGGGCATGGATGGGGGGGGGCGGAGGAGGGGGATGCTTCCTTCATCAGCAAGGTCAGAAGTTTTGCCTCCACATCTGACCCGTTTCAGGAGAACTATGAAAAACCAGCAGTTTCTCCCTGGAGGTTTGCTAGGCTTCGCATCGCTTTCTTTTTGTCTGGTTTGCTTACGGACTCCTGCAGCGGGTCCTCATCCTGGGGACACTCCTAAGCTGATTGACAGAAACTCTGCTTTGTTTTGGGTTTTGGTTGCTGAGGAAGGTCTGTAATACACCGGATGAAGTTTATTATTTGCTTATTTTCACAGGTGCCTAGATGAATTAGCCCAATAAGGAGTTGTTGGTAACCCCTTAAGAATGACCTATTTCAACCAAGTCGCTGTACCCCGCCTGCAGCATTTCGAAGGGAATCGGGGAGAAGCCTGTGTTCATTTCCACATTTTTTTTTGCCTGCTTGAAAAGCTGCAGGACTACCTGGACCTGTGCTCTCTCCCAGGCGGTTCCTGTAGTGCTGCAGCATTGCAACACTGAATTCTCGCGCTGCCCGAGAGACGTTGCACGCGGGCTGCGATGGTCAGCGTGCTCAGCGGCGTCAGCCCTACGCAGGCGAGGGAAATTTCTTTTTCCCTTGAGCAATACAAAAGCCCCAGAATCTGTAACTCCCTGCGTGGCTTTAAAAGAAGATCGGCTTTCCTGGTCAGCAGCGGCTTGTCCCGCTCAGCTTCTGCGAGCTCCCGAGGGATGGGCGACTCAAAGGGCTGCAGACTGGGACATTCACGGGTCCCAGCAGGACTTGTGTGGGGTGGGAGCACCTTCCTGAACGCCAACGCACTGGGCAGCTCCTGGGGATGGACCGCGCGTGCGCTGGTGTCTTGCCCACCTCAGAGGAGCAGACGGGGTGCAGGCGTGAGGGTTAACGGCGGCGTCGCGGTCGGGAAGCTGCGTGGTCCCTGGTGCACCCCTCTCCTTCTGACAGCGCCCTGGGATCTGTGAAAAAGCAGCCTGTTTCTCCTGTGTCTGAGGGCTTGGTGGAGTTTCCAGGTTGCTTCCCCCATCCCCCCTGAGATGAGCGGAGGAAATGAATAGCTGGAACGCAGCTCTGCCTGTTGCCGCCATTGCACCGCAGTGCCCACCTCTACGAAGCAGGAGATCTTGAGTGCAGAGCCGGTTTACCGCTTTTATTTCTTTTAGGTTTTTTCCTTGGAGACATACGCCCTTCACACTTCCGTATTTTAAACAGGCAGGGGTATGTAAACCTTGGGATCGATGCACCTAACCCTTTTACTTTGTTTTTCCAGCACGCGGAGGGATGGAAGATGGACTCCGGAGGAGGGCAGAGCCTGGAGGAGCCTGGCGGCGGGGAGCCCGGCCGGGGACCCCCCTCGGGTGCCGTGCAGCAGCTGGTGTTGTGAATCAGGCCGTCACCAGTCGGAGAACGGCTACTTCACAACACCAGGGTCGCACCGCACCACGGTTCGACCGCTGGCCGGAGAGGAGCGGAGGTTCCCGTGGGCAGGCAGGGGACAGGGAGCAGCTCCTGGCTGCCTCCGCCCGAGCCCAGACCTGCAAAGGTAATCAGGTGCTCAACTCCTGTCGAGGTACCGGCCTCCCACTGAAGTCTGAAATGGAAGTTAGGTCCCTAAATATCTCTGTGGGTCTGGCCCCGAGAGCCTGCCTTGCCGTGCAGGGCAGAGCAGTGCTCCAGCAGGCACGGGGCAGCGCTGTCGGCCGCGCAGCCACTGCCTGTTTGCGTGCTCTGCGTTATGTTAACCAACGGGTAGGTTTTATTAAGCCATGGGAGGGGGGAAAAAAAAAGGGCTCCGAATGCTCTGTGTGTAGTTCTTCCTGATAGTTTTGTCTGTGGTCCTTGCTTATGAGTAGTCCTGATCCCTTCCCTATCTAGACACGTAGACGTTACCTGTAAACGATGCTGTATGTACCAGGAAAGAAGCGAGGCTCCTTAGAAATGGCACTAAAACAGCCCTAGCTATGTTGTAATGAATGAAAAAGCACCTGAAATTAACAGTGAGGTTGCCCAGCAGTGGTACCAACAGCTGCTGTCCTTAAAATAGAGAAAAATGTTAGATTTTGCATTGTTTAAGCACCCCCTTATGAATTATTAGGCACAGAAGGGCAGCAAATCCCACTCAAACCCACGCTGCCCAGAGCGGCCCTGTTAACGTGCCATGTGTTTCAGGTCTGAAATGCCAGCTCTTCCCTCCCTCCTCCCTCGTACCCTAACGCCGGCGCGATGGTAGTTTGAGGGGAGCGGGTTACAGCAGAGCGCTTTCCACCCGAAACCGACTCATGTTCACGGAGGTCAGCACAAAGCTGATGGCCGTGTACAATCCCGTAAGTCAAACTGAAATGCTGTTCAGTTTTGATCTCTGAAAGCAGCCGCTTGCTCTCGGTCTCAGGATGATGTTTTCTCTGGTGGGTTTTACCTTGCTCCCGCTGTGCAAGATAGGCTGGCCGCATGCTCTTAGGTGTTGGCTCGTTGTTCTCTTGTAGGACATAAACCGCTGCTTATGTCTAAAGCCAAGAACGGAGAAATGCAGAGAGCAAGCGATCAAGGTAACATAGGACTGATGAGATTTTTTGAAAGTTTTCTTTCTTATCCTAACTCATCTGTTTGAAGCCGGCAGTAAAAATTACTTAAATCCCACCCTGGGATTGCTGGCAGGGAGATGGACGTAGGAGAGAGTCAGGATATACACAAGATCAGAAATAGCGTGGGACAGCTGGAATTGCACATGAAAAAGAGACGAAGGTGGTTACAGTAGACCCATCCTAATTTTTCTGTTCAAGTGGGCTTCCTCCAGAAGTAACCCTGAGTTCCCTTCATAGCAAAAAGTCCACAACCAAACTGTGAACAGCGTCAGCGATGCATGGGAGGCTCACTCGTACGTTAGGAGGGGGCAACCTGTTGGTGCAGGCTAGCACTGGCGGGTTTTTTCATTGATTAGAGGAAAAGCAAGACCACGTTTCTAGTTCAGGCACCACGGCAAGGAGGAGTGTGAACGTGTCAACCTGACGTGCAAGAAGTCTGTTTTATTAAACTTGTTCTTTGCTAACACAAACCGTGTGCTCTGTGTGGTAGTCTCATTGTTCATTATAACCTTGTTTTAAAGCTTGATACCTTTTACGCCGGGGTTTGTTTCATGAGGTACAACACACAATTCTTTAGAAACAGGAGGCAACAATGAAATAGCCCCAATAACCCTTGCTCACACGCACTGATTTACATGAGCAGCTATTCATACACAGAACTAAACACCATTTCGTCTTTTATTGTGAACCAGAAACCCATTTGACCTATTCAGCTTCTGTCAGTAAATACGCATAACATTTGAAATAGGTTAATGCTTAATATCCGCTGGCGGGTGACCTGATGGACTATCTCCGTACTTCTCTGAGTGTGGTGTGTGGAGACAGGCCATTTTCAGTTCCCTTTGTCAAAGAATTTCTCGGGAACGTCACACTTCAGAGGTACCTTTGAGGCATTTATTGTACTCCCTGTTTCTAACTTGAATCAATCACACTTTATGCTCTTCTAAAGTGATTTCCTAGGAACTTAATGCATGCCATAATGTAACGCCGCTGCAGAAAATCAGGCACTCCTGCTTGTCGTTATGGAGCCTGATTGTGTCATCTCATGGGGTGGGTTGCAAGCTGGCTGGCTGACCATCAGCTTCGGGTGATGGAAGCAATTTCTGTTTGCTGCTTTCAGCAGTCAGAAGTACTTGATGTTAGCACGTGCCGCAGTGAAAGGTGAATGCACAAAATAAATAGTTCAATATGGGTTTTAAATTTGTGTGAGTGTTATTCTTAAATAAGTGCCTACGGTTTGTGTTCACGTCAACTCCAGTTCTGGCTGCTGAGCTGGAAGAAGAGGGGCTTGCTGGGTTTCTGGGTAGCCCCTAAAACGGGAGGCCCCGGCAGCCTGTGGGTACACCTGGGGAGCTTTCTGGTGCTTTCCAGATCCTTTCTCCTACTTGCGTACTGTTATCAAAAATGATGGTTTACTCCCCCAAAAATATCCCATTGGAATTGTTGAAAGGCCTAATTTTATCATCTTAATAAAACACCGTACCCAGAAAAAAAAAAAAAAAAAGAGCAAAGTCTAACAAAGCTGAAATGCTGGGCTGTAATCTCTTGTGAGATTTTTTTATTTGTAGGGGGCTGTTATTCCAAAAGCACTTTTTGTATTTAAGCAAATAATGTTTCATTTCACCCTTGAACCCTTTAAAATCTAAATCTGATGGGTATGTTTTCTTAGTGCATCCACTTAAGTACTACAACTATTCTTCAATTATTTTGAATGGCGGTCTTTGTTTCCTTCCCAGGCTCACCAGCAGTGCGCTCAGCACTTCAGAGAGTAGCATCCTTGTAAATTTTGTTCTCTTTCCCCTGCATGCAAGAGCCAAGCTGACAGACACGGTAGGGCTCAGCATCTCTCACTTTCTGCGTTCGCACGCAAGCTGCTTTGTTATCGTGGGGTTCCTCCTGAAAAGTGCCATTAACGGATTTCCTTTTCGTCTCTTTAATTGGGCTTCCTCTTTGGCGAACAACTAATATGAAATTAAAATGGTATTTCAGGCAGCGTTGCAAAACAAACAGTAGGTGGGACTGAATTTTGGTACCCACAAACCTGAGTCAGGTTTTATTGCAGTGCTGTAACGGCATCCCAATAGGAGGGAGAAAATACAGAAACCGTCTTCAAGCATCTTCATGCAGTGAGCAAGGGGTGACGCTAAGGAGGAAGAAACGGGGCTTGTTCACAGCTACTGTTTTAAAAACCAAAGGAGGATTTTGATAGGAAGGCCGATCAGGTTAAATAATCTGTGAAAGTCCCATCGGTTTATTCTGTGCTTGGTACTTTGCAATCATTCCTGTGGGACTTGTGCTTTATCCAGCACGTGGCAAAAAGATGGCCGGTGGCAAAGCAAGCAGGAAAACCGGGAAAAAAAAAAAAAAAAAGGCAAAATGTACAAGCAAAAAGGAATTGGGAGGGAAGGGGACGGTGTCCGTGCAGCAGACATTGAGGCTGTCAGGCTGTCCTGCCTCCTCCCAGCCGCCCACCCCAGCAGCGGCAGGGAAGGCAATGCCAAAGCCGCGAGCTGGACACCAAGCGCCGTTCAGCTGACAGCACCGGGCGGGCGATGAGCTCACTGTGGCAGATGTGAAATGCAGGTCTGAGGCAGCAGAGACGTCGTGCTACTTCAGCACTTAATTTCCATCACCCTGTATGCGTTGTTGTAAGGCGATTGCGGCGCAGCGTGCCTGGTGATGCCCAGCTCCGTCGCCTTGTAGTAAATGATTGACCAATTTTTACAGTTCCCACATGCAAATATATATTATAGATATGTTGTTTGTGGGTTTTTTTTAAAGTCAGGGTCCTCCCAGTATATAGTCAGGCCTCAAGCATGCACATAAAAGGGGCCAGAACATCCCCATCGTGCAAGGAAGTGGCACCACAAAGAGCATAAAAAAAAATAAAAATCACAAAGTAAGACTAAATAACCATTTCACTCAAAGGTTGATGGAAACAACAGAAGAGAGTAAGCTGTCTCTGAAGATCACATAGACTACTCAGAGAAGTTTTATAACCCATCTTCTGAGGAGATTCTCCCTGCTTAAAAGGCAAAGCAACAAAGACTTTGCTGTGTCATACTCCTTTATGTATATGGGAAATTCTAAAAATTATTCTGCTTCTTTGCCAAACAGTTGCCTCTCTGTTCTTTAACAAGACTAAGTACACATGCCTCAACAAATGAATTTTTACATTGCGTTTGATTAAAAGTAGTCCTCCAACCACGCGTGAGCAGGAAGGAGCCGCCTATGCGTAAGAGCTTAGTGCACGCAGCTCTCGCCGTCGCAGAGACCAGTTTGAAAAAGATGTGCAAAACAGCCCAGGCAGCCACTCTCCAAAGCCTCCTTCGTGCCAGGAAAACCCCTCTGCTCCCCGGGGACGGGCACGGTGCGGGGTGCCAGGAGGGAGGCTGGGACCGGGCGCCCACCCCACCCCCCCCGTGCCACCGCAGCTTTGTCCCCCCGCTGCTCCGTCTGCAGAGCCCGAGGCAGGGGCTGGGGACCAGCTCAGGATGAGGTTCGGTTTTGGGCTAAGCACAAAAAAGCAGTGCTGGGAAGAGATCTGAGGCTTCTATGAATATTTTGAGTAAGTGGCATCTTGATTCAGCTAAAGATTTTGGTGGTTTGGGAAGCAAAGCCCAATTCTGGAGGAGAACTCTTGGGCGTACGTCAAAACTTCAGTATCCAAATACACTGTCCCCTGTATGCCTTTAGTGAAGATTATTAAGAGGACTAAACCTGTATTTTAATTCCTTCCTTCGCACAGGGGTCTCACGTCCTGAACTCTTTCCACCCTGGTCGCTTTGCCATTTGGGACGTGTAGCTGCAGTAGCACACCGTGTTCCCGGGCTCTCCGGAAGAGCTGGCAGCATCTCCGTGTGAATAGCAGCCGCGGACTGAAGTGTCTGATAATGTTAAAAATTACATTTCGTTTCCAAAACTCTGGCTGAATTTCATAGCCACAGAGACGGCAGAAATGGCGGACGTGCTTTTCCCATATGCACAACAGCCCTATTCCTTGCCGAACGGCAAAAGGCTTTAGTGCTGACAACCTACAGAGGTTTTACATGACTAATTTTTATGGTGTAAAAATACTGGTTTCCATAGTAACAGCCACATGGGCCGGCACTTACCCCAGCTCTGGAGATACGCTGCAGGCGGCTTGGAGAATAAAAATCCCCGTGTGTCCCGGGAACTGCTGCGTATCAGCAGGGTGTTTCCAGGGGCAGCACTCCTGCTCTCCACAGCCTCTCCCTTCGCTAGATTTCAGTGTATCATCTAGTTTATTATTTTATTGTTCTGAATAAACTTTCGGTGGTGTTCTCCCTTAGGGACCTCCGGAGAGACCCGTAGCACAATGGCAGCATCTCCCGCGTCAGCTGCAGCGTGTGATAACTCTCTGGTGAGAAGCAGCAGCTCTTTCCCTCCAGGAATGGTTTTTGATCTCTTCCCACTTTCAGCTTGTCTAAACCAAAAGGTATTGAAGCGCATTCTGGTGGCTGGGTTGCAGAAAAAGCCCTTCTAGTTTTATTACTTGAATTAAAAGCATACCGTCTTCAAGCCTTGAATTCAAAATGGCAATGTCTTTGCTGCTTAACGACAAGGTAAGGGAAGCGGAGCTGGTGCCTGCTCCCAACAGCGCGCGCCGAGGGAACAGCATCGCTCATGCTGTCATGAGGGAGAAGCGTCTGCTGTCAGGGAAAAGTAACCTGGAAACCTCCCGGCCCTCGGCAGTGCGGCGGTGAGCGTGCAGGCAGCTGCCTGCAGTGGGGAGTGGTGGATGCCCCGGTGCCCGGGCGAGAATAACCCCAGGGCTGAGCTTTCCGTGCTCCGGACTGCAACAGGCAGCTCAGTCCCGGGCAGCTTTGGGTGAAGTTGGCTTGCTTCAACCCGTGTGAGAGAAAGCCCACTTAGTTGTATTTGTGCTGGGGAAAAGAGAGGGAGATGTTCACCAAAAAGCCTACCCGTCCTTGCCAGGGTGAGCAAGCAGCTTTCCCAGCCTTAACGCAGATGCTCAGCCCCTGCCCCTGGCTGCCCGTGTCCCAGGCATGTCACAAATTCAGGCACCTTCACCGGGGCTGCGGTTTCATTCATAGGAGCTGAAGACTTACTCCCTCAAAGCCACGACCCAGAAAAGTAGCAGGTTGCAAAATACAGATGTTTCATAGAGTGAAACACTCAGTGACCAAGAAAACCCTCACATGAGCTTTCTTTTTTAATAAAGCACACTGCACTGCCTTGTCATGTGAATTAATATCCCCACAGCATGGCTTTGTGTACTTATTCCTTGCTGATGTTGCTTTTGATCACTACGAGATGAAATGAAATCTTGGATGCTCCAGGGCTGCTGTTAGGACAGATTCAATGAGATGAAAACGCATTTCAGGAAATACCACTGAAGCCAGTTTTTGTTTTAATTTCCAGGGACACGCAGGGCTCCAATTCCCTGGAGACAGGAGGAATTGCAGTTGAAGAGAGGCACACTGAAAACACACATCAAAAGTCTATCTTTCCAACGGCAGAAGCAAATGTCATTTAGAGGCATTGCTGTTATTCCCCTCGATCACAAGACTCTTCCTTTTGAGGGCAATATTTGGGGAATCCATGTCCCTTTCTTCACAGGCTTTTTGAAGATGACATGGTCCCTGCGTACAGACGGCAGCCAGGGCGATAGCACCCCAGCACACTCAACGTGCCGGTCCCACAGCCTCTGTCCGTCAGTCCATCAGTCCTGTCTCCAGGTTACTCAAAATCCCACTTTGGTGACTGATATTCTGCATGTCTCGGGGCCTTGCAGGCAGGTCCCCAGCCGAAGGCATCACCCCTTGCTTGGGAAGCACAGGGAGCTTACCCTCTCCCCGCTAAGGTCCTCTTCTCACTCTAATAGGGGATGAACTCCTTTTTCTTCTTGAGTTTATACCCGCACATCTCCGCCTGGGAGGTGTACCTGGTTGGGGAGGTGGGATGAACAGCAGGTAACATCCTGTTACTCCACACTTGTAATTACACAACCAGCCTAAGGCAAATAGTGCCAGACCAGATGATTTACGCTGTGTAAATCACTGCTTTTCACAATCTGTTCAGTTCAAACCCCACACAAATCAGTTTAACCTACATCTGAAGAATCAGGTCTCTTCTAATTTAAGCACATGAGTGGAGTCCACCGAGTCTCATAGTTACATCTGGTCAGGAAAAAATTTTACTTTTCCCCATACATTCATCGAAGGAAAAAATCCATATTTGGAAACAGTTTAATTGAAAAAGTCAGACCCTCTGTTATTGAACGTAACCCAGATTAACAGTGACAAACTCCGGAATTTTCTCAGAGGGAAAAAAATATCTGAACTACTTCAAAATGAAATTTTTCCTATAAAAATCAGCAGTAAGTGGAGGCCCACGCAGGCCTCCCCCCCCACAGCGCAGTGGGAAGGGTCTGAGTGCCCCGAGTCTCCCCTGCAAGAGCGTAGCGTGGTCAGGCACAGCTCTCCTCCTCCTGCTGCTCCTGCTGTGGAAAGCCAGGAAATTCAGCCCCTTTCAGATATTCTGTCAGCATTTCCCCAGCTTTATCTGTATATGCATCGCACGTAATGCAATGGGGTTATGACACACAGCAGGGTTTTCTAAACACTCCTACGAGTAATAATAAAAAGCCCCGAGCATCCCCATCTGGGTATCTCTCAGAAGCAGATTTAAAGACCTCATGGTCTACAGACGGGGACAGAGCCTGCAACAATGCCATCAAAATCCCACTGCCCCATTGCAGGGCGGGGAGGAGACCTCTGCGGCTCCGCAGGGCCGTGTTTCTATGCAGAGACCACCATCGGTCGCCTGCAGTATGAATACAATAGTACAAATATACTGAGGAAGTGCTTCAGGAATCAAGGAATAAAAAATCTTGTACCTTCCTCCTGTCCAAAACTGTAGGTTGGGAGGGGAGGAGATAGCTGAGGAGAGTCCCAACGCCTTTGGGAAGCAAAAAAAGTTGTTCTGTGTTCATTTTAATTACCCTGTGAGGGAGCACAGCAGCCTGGGTGAGTCTCTCGCTATCCCATGGCAGGGCGTTGCTTCAGCGCGGAAAAATACGGCCAAGCAAATACCAACCCAGATGGGAGTTTCTGAAACTCTCCATCAAGTCTTTCCTCTTTCCCCGGATAACCCGAGCTCTCTTATACGGCCACGACAGTCATTTCACCTTCCTTTAGAGCAGAAGATACTGAAATGGAAACTCAGGGAGGGGGGAAACCCTTCCAGATTGAAATCAAAACAAATCACCTTTTTGCATATTAATCAGGCCCCTGATTGAAAGTGTTCTAGCTGTTCACAGAGGAATATCAACAGTACATGCTACTAATTTAAGCCTGGCTAATTAAAAGCGAAAAGAAAAAAAAATCGCTCCCCTAGAAACAGCCGCGTGCAAGACGCACTCAACCCAGCACATTTCACCAAGCTCCGCTTATGATATCTGGGTTTAGGGAAACAATCCCGTGGCTTTTTTTGTCTCTTACTGGGTGGGGTTTTCCCACTGCACGTGTCCTCCAGCACCCTGCCCCTCTGCAGAGCCGGCAGCAGTGACTGGTGGGACCCGCAGGGACGTCCAGGGATGCAAATTTTTGGGGGCTTCAAGCATGACGTCACCAACGGCGTGGGGCATTAGAGGTAGCTGAGCTGGGACCGTTGCTGCAGCGGAGCCTGGACAGATTGACAGCCGCCAGAGCACCATCGGGAACTTGTCGCAGCCGTGCTCTGACCCTTGCCCAGCTCACGGGTACAAATATTAAACCGTGCCAGCCCCAGAACTGACCCCCTAACAACCAAACCACATCTCACCAATTTGGCTACAAGGATACTATGGGATACTGTGGCAAAAAAAAAAAATAAAATTGCTGAAGTAGGGACCAACGGCATCCACCGCCATCCCCCCAGCCACCAAGGCAGTCATCTCACCACAGCAAGCAATCTGGTCGGGCACGACCCCGTTCCCCGTCCCCCTTACTGATTGCAGATCAGTAATTTCATTTGGAAACGACACGCGCAAATGCTGCAAAAACTCGGGGCGGCGCGGGGGGGGATAACGCAGGCAAAGTGTAGGACGAAGGCGGGCTGTATCCTTGACTGCAGCGCTGCTCTGCGAGGCAGCAGCCGGCCAGACCCATTTTCGCGCTACCCTTTCGGCAAGCATCCCTCTTCTCCCTGCCTGGGATCTGGGCTCCGCAGCCCGAGCAGGGAGCAGAAATGTCTCCGCAAGGCTGCTGTCAAGCAGCACATTTGCACGGAAATGGGAAGAGGGGTTTTGTTCTCCTCCTTCTTTTTCTTTTTTTTTTTTATGTTATGGTTATTTATTGTGCCTCTTTGAATTTGCATCCCAAGGGCTTCTGTATGACAGAATGTAATAGTATTAGTCACCATTTTACACATTAGGGAACATAATATTTAGCACTTATAACAATTTCCAGCTTCAAAGTGCCACACAAACATTAAAAATATACTGTATTTTCCCCTGGTTTTTTTCAGGGATAGCTTGTTCTTGCCTGAAGCTGTACAACTTCTCTTTGTATTATCCCTCATGAGAAACGGGGCTTTTCTGTCACCACCTCTGTCACACCAGAGGATGCCAGTTTTCTGGCCTCTCACTCAAAGCAGCTCTGAATAAAAGGGACTTCCCTACTCCCCCTTCTCCCCATCCATCCACAGCCCCCCTGCACCCACCATATTCCTGTCCACTGACGTCCAAGTCCGGCATTGGACAGCACCAGCAGCGGTCAGTCAGTCCTTCCTTCGGCAGCTTGTCCTGTTGCCTGTAGGATAAAAACTACAAGATGTTAAATTTCTTTCTTTGCTCACGCTGCCAATAAGCTCATTCTCTGTATGGGACCAGAGACGTGTTGTAACCCACCTCATTGCCCCGTGGCTTGAGTCATGACGATGACCCAGGTGACTTGCAACGGGCACCTTTGAACAGTGGAGGTCTGCAGGGCTCATGGAGGTAACGGTGAGGCTGCTCCGCGTCATTCTGGGGATCAAAAGGACCTTGTCTAGAAAATCTGTACCCTGAGAGGAATGCTGAATGCATCTAACGGAGAAGTAATATCATCACCTTTATGTGGGAATATCAAACTTGGGATACTTTCTCATAACGTTCACTTGTATATTTGTTAGACCAGAAGAAACGCAATTCATATAATCGGTGACATAATGTTTACATGCTATGACATATTATGACTTCTTGGTCCCATACAGCAGTATATGAAAAGTGGTTAAGACTTTAAAATCTGTTCTCTTAACACCAGTGATTTTTCCACCTGCAAGAGTCTGTAGCTTTTGCAGGATCTATGAAGTTCCTCCAAGAGTCCTGCAAAAGAGGACTAATATAAACGAGCTTGTCTGTTATTCAGTACATGTCTGCATATATTATATTTCTAAAGGGCTCTGCACCTCTGCTGGAAAACATTTGGGATCGCCAAATCAAAAAACACCTCTTAATGTTATGTCTCCAGAAACATTTTTTTGATCCTTTGCATAACAGGTCTTAATCTCGCCTTCAATTTTACTGCGTTTAGACAACTGAGAAAGGAGGATTAAAAATACTGTCTCGGTTGGAGACATCACACAGGATTTGTATTCATTCCCCAACTGTGATTTGTAGCATGATGAATTCTCAAGAAATATCTTAGCAGCTTGGCAAGTGCATTCCTGGAAAAGAATGATTCAGGCTGGATGGGATGTCTCTTGGGTCATCCAGCCCATCGCCCAGTAGTCATGGCTATGCTATGACATTGGTTGCTTTTAAAGGTCTTCAGTGAAAGAAAAACGAATAAAAGTCTGTCATGGTATGTGTGTCACACACGCTAGATTTGACAAACAGAAAATCCCAAATCTAAGAACAATGAAGCATATAAATATGCCAATTTAGGAGTCATAACAATCCACAGTTTCCACAAATTGCACACATTTTTCTTCCACCAGCCCCAGCCTTACATGCCTCGTGCATTTTAATGCACGCTTGCAATGCAAATGAGTTTCAAATAACTCCTGTTTGTCAACTGAACAAAACCCAAAAGTCTCAACCACAAAAAGTTTCTCCAGATGCAAGAGATGATCAGCCGTGCTTCCAGCCTCAGCCTCTGCGGACGAGTCGATGCCTGAGCTTTGGGGAGGAGAAGGCTGGGGCACTGGTCCTCAAGCCCACTGCTTTGGGAGGGGGGCAAAAACTCACAACCGGGAGTTTGGTCTCTCAAATTCCTTGCCTTTGCGCAATTGCCAGGTAAAAGTGAATTCTGTAGCCCGCTTCCAGAGAGGAATAAAACATACCGCCTATCACAACACCACAGAAGCACACGTAGTTGCTACAGTGCTCAGCTGCAAGCCTGCAGACATCTCAGCTGCGCAGGAACCAGGGATAAACCCACCTTCCTGCCGTCGCCCCGCGCCCCGGACCCTCGCCTCGTTCCTTCGTGCAGGCAGCCAGCAGCCAGGTCCTTCCCACAGTATTTCAGCTGGTGTCTTCTGCCGCTCCCCTAATCTTATTTCATGATGGGTGAGGAAAAAACGTCAGGGCTTATATTTCACGGAGTGCTTCGTACGATCACTCATCTGAGGCAGGTGTAAGCGTGAATGGATTCTGTGCAACTTCTTAGCCGCACATGAAAAATTCCCCAGCCTGATCACAGAAGCACCGATGGATTCATACATCCATGTGCACATCCCTCCTCTTTTCCTGGTTCTCCGCAGGGACAGACCCTACGGCGTGTCATCATCACCCTCCTGCAGTCTCCAGGGCTCAGCCACCTACCAGAAGCTGCCTGTAGCTTGCCCCAATAAGGCTGGTACCCGCTCTCAAACTCTTCTTTTCTCCTGTCAGATTTAAGCAGCGTCTTGTCAAATGAATACACGTATTTGATCACCTGCAAGGGGAGAATAAGGCTATAGGAAGGAAAAGAGACCTCAAGGTTAGTTTTCATAGACTACCATGAAGCGCACATCAGCGTGCACTGGTGTAACACACAGCGGGACCAGTCCAGGGTGCAAACCAGCTGTATTCTGGGTCTTCATGGGGCTCTGCTTCTGAACCTGCAAAGCTGCAAGCTCTGTGTTGCAAGATGATTGAACCTACCATCCTAGGAGATAAAAAAGTTTTGGTGCAAATTATGCCCTCCGTTCTCCTTGTTTAAATTGGGTTTTAGCACAGCTCCTACTGCAGAGCTGCCTCCAGCCTAACTAGCCAGTGGTCTTTGTTCCCAGGCTGGAGGAGATGTGGCAAAGTCAAGTCTCCAGACTGGGAACGAGAGGCCCATCGCAAGATCACGGTGTTGAACAGTCTTACCAGCTGGGCTTGCACGGTCCTCTCCCAAACCGGTCATGGAGTCCCTAAGATTTTGCAGGGCTAGGCATAACTTGCTGATACTTAGCTGGAGATCTTTAACATTTATTCATTTGCAACAGGCCAGGAGTGAAATAGGGCAGATGATAGATACTAAAACACAAATCTGAGTCTTCTCCACTTTCAGGACAGACATTTTCTAAAGACTTATCTGGAGGCCTGCACCCACTCGGTACCCAGCATTCTCCATATTAACATTTGTAAATGGCACTTTGAAGCGTTCCAGCTCTTTTGGGGCAGAGCGATTTCTCCGAAAGGAAAATCAAGCCAGCTACGATACATTGCTCTGCCTCTTCCCTTAGCAGCTCTCTGCAGAATCTGGATATCGCACTCAGAGGCAGCGGGTGAACCGCAGGCAGCAGTAACAGATAGTTTACAAGTAGCACAGGTTGCCAGTTCCAGTATGCGAAAAGCGGGTGCGTGGAGGCACCTCGGATCTAACGTGAGGTTAACCTGGGCTCCTAACCTTGCCCAGGCTCACGGCAGAAGCAGGTAGACCAAGTTCATTGTCAAGAGGCTTTGGTCCACGCACACACTGACAGAGCAGCTGGGAGGGGGCGAATCTTCCCGGGTGCTGGCTCCTCCGCACAACACAGCATCAGGGTTGTCCGGGTTTACGCTGCACCTCTTCAATTTCTCTTTCTCCGCCCAGTCCACAAACCTAAAATAGACTCTGGATAAAGCCATGGCCTCGTGACCCCCTCTTGTGCAAACCGAATTAAAGCTATTGCTGAAGGTGCCCTATTGGCAAAGCTAAACGGCTATACGTTACTGCCTTTGGACAATGCGAAGAACTGATAAAAGGCACTGAATAGCTTTAGAACTATTAGAAGATGTCACCTTCTTCTCCACCTGAAGAAGGAGGCATTCAACCAGAGCCTGTTCATTCACTGACCCAAAAACCAGATGCAGGGCCGCTAACTGAGCAAACCGAGCAGAAGTAGGCAGCACAGAGAATTTGGAGTGACTGAAGATCAGAACGGGTAGAGAGGTCATAAAATAAATAACAAGATAAGGAGCCAGATGTGAAGCAGAGACATCACGCAGAGCATCAAAATGAGCAATTGCCAGTAGGCAGCGCATCCATCACAAAGACACAGTACATCGGAGGAATCTCACAGGTGACCAAGGAAAAAAAAGGAGAAAAAAGCCCTGCGCTGCTACAGGACCCGCTCCAGGCAGGGGGCTGTCACCCCTCCAGCAGAAAATAGGACTATAGGTGAGCATGAGCAGTCTCAGCCTTTTTCTGGGAGTCAGTTAATGTAATGCTGCTCACAGCATAACTGCAGCAAGAATGCAGAATTTCAAGTGTCAAGTAAGTAAATTTGTATTAAAGTAACTGCAATTATACACAGCCTGCACTCACTCCCCCGGGAGGCTGTGGCAGGTTTGTGATGGACTTCACTGGAAGCAGAATTAGGATGATAATCGATACAAGCACAGCCATCATTTTGCATTTTCTTGTAGCTGCCAAAGCCTACGATAGTAAAAAGCAAAGGGCTTTTTAGATTACAGAGCAAAGGCCTGCAGAGATTTCAGCTACTCTCTGAATAATGGCATGTGATCAAGTCCTTTTGTGAACAAAAAAAAAAAGAGAATTTCCCGCGACGTGCATGTAATTCCAATGCTGTGATAAGTTATTTGTTTCACCGCTAGTTAGATTGCAGCAGAGTGTTCGGTGGCACAGAAGCTTTTGGTCAATCAATGCATTTTTCATCTTTCATATAAATACTGGTTTGTGCCTTAAATGTGTTAGCGGCAAATGGATCTCTGATCTAACAAAAGCAAAACTCATTTTAGCGCTGTGAATAACCCCCTGTGCTCAAAAATTAACCACTTCCTTCAATTACACACAAAACCAGGTAGCTGAAAAAGTCATTCAATATGTTATGAGTTTGATTGCTTTTTTAAAAAAAAAAAACAACAAAAAACTAAGAACAGAAGGAACAGCAGTTTGCCCATCCAAATGCTGGGGGGCCAGAGGGGATTAATAGGAAGCAACCAGTGCTGCGGGTGGGTACCGAAGGTTGCACCTTCAGTGCATCCGAAGTTGGTCGGGAAGAGAAAGGCTTGCTGGGCACCACTACCACAGAAAAGGTGAGGGCTGTGAGACTGAAGATGCGATTACCCCGATGAGAGGCCAGTGCAAACTATGATCGGCCCTGCCCAGATAACTGCAGCTTATTCCACACTTCTGCTCTGAAGATTATGGCAGGAAAATCCTCATTTGGCTGCCGTGCCTGGCTAACCGAAAGAAATAACAAGTCCTCTAAACAGAATTTATTTTCCAAGCAGGTAACTCGACTTGCTTCAAGGCAAGCCTGGACAATTCCCACTCAGGGTGGACTCACTCACCATCCCCTCCAAGAGCCCACCCACCTCAGAGCAACCTGGTAGCCCCAGAAGAAACAGATGGGAGAACGGGAAGTGCAAAGCACCCGCTATTTTTCTTGGGACGCTAACTTTCTATTGATGAGACCTCTAGGTTTCAGAGGGTACCTACCCAAGTGTAGTGAGACCGACTTGCAAGGAGCCAGAAGCCCTCTCGGGGTGTGCGCTGTCAGCCCACCGCTACCTCTGTGCATTCCCTTCACAGCAGGCTCGGGCAGTGCCGGTGTTTTGGTGGGGAGCAGCACACAAGGCACACTTTGGCTTTCATCTGCTCTGAGAGGAGTTCAGAGACCCGAAAGAGCTTGAAATGGAGAAGAGGCTTTATCCACCTGCAGGACATGCAGACTGCCAGCCCCAGCCAGGGTTAAAATCCATTGTGTACAGTGCTGGAATTAGAAAAATATATTTGCACGTGCACAAAATATCTCTTGGAGAGATTGGCCCAGAGCGGTGGAGACGGGGTGAGGACACGGGAAAGATGGTTGGACAGTGGCGGAGAAAAACCTCATCTTAAGCTGCCATACAGAAACTGTTCAAAAAGGAGAGAAGGAAGGTAATGATGATGACATGAGACTGCAGGCTGGGGAATTAGTAGATTTTCTTACCTCTGCTGTATGTTGAAGCTCATGGGAGCTGCCATCCTGCTCCTTGCTGCCTGTTGGGTTGCACACGGGTGAGGACTCAGGGAGCGGACCTTCATGGTGGCAGGTCATGACAATAGGGAGTGGGAGAGAGAAAAGGGGGATCCAGCTCCCTGGTTTCCTACCGGTGCCAAGGCAATCACCCTGCCCTCTAATGAGCAAAACACTTGACAGGATCTCTGTGGTTTTTACAATCTTCGGGTTCCCTACACAGTCTCGGGGAGAATTACTGTCCTCTTCCTAAAGGAACCTCCTCTCTGCAAAGTCTCCTTCTCCGCTGGCTGTAGAGCAAACCGTGCCTCTTTCCCCTGCAGCCCAAGCTAGAGGGGGTCTCTGCCCCCTTGGCAGCGGAGGGCAGAAGGGGACACATCCTCCCTTGCTCCTGCACCTTCTTGAATTTCTCCTGGGAAGACGGAGAACGAGCGAGCAGCACGAGTTGCTTGAGCTCACTTTTTCCCTGACCCGTGAGGGTGCAACACTGAGATGCAGGGCTGAGGCACTTGCAACTTGTCCTGAGCTTTGCTCCTCTACCAGGAAAACGCCAGAGCTTGGGAAGGTGCACTTTTCTTCCTTCCCCGTCTGCTTTCACCTGCGTGCAGTCGGGAGGAAGGCTATATCTGAAAAATGGTTGTACAGTTCTCTGAGTAGCAAGTCCAGCTACTATTCAGCATGATCACTGGGATTAAAAGGGTTTGAATTTTCAGTACTTTTCTCTGTGTACGCTCTCTTTTGACAGCACAATGTCCTATTGCAGCTATTTCGCAAACCTTAGCTATCTGGGAGCGGGGTAGCAGACAGATTCAGCTATTGCCTTGCGCTCTCAGACAGGGCACAAGGATAAGGGGGGGTCATAGCTGACTTCTGCCTTCCCCCGGCTGCGCCGGGGTCAGCCAGATTTAATGCCTGCAGTTTGTTTGATTCATTCGCCACACTATCAGCGTCACCCAAGACAACATGGGTGACATTTGTTGAGAGCTGGCCCCTTTTTCATTAAGAATTGGCCTAAATCCACACACATTTAATGGTAATTGCTAGGCAGGCAGCACAGAGCAAATACCTTTTATTTCAAATCCAAGACAAGTCAGTGCTGGCTGATAGTTTGTTGGCGCTTTCCTACATTAATTAAGTACCTCTCATCTAATATTACACACAGTCTTTCTGAAAACCTCTAGTGAAAAGTCTATTTGTTAAAAGTGCCAGTTGAAGTCAAAACAACGTCCAATATTGCAAATTAGGATTCCAGATTCCAGGATGAGATCTATTAGTCTTTCCCTGTTTAACTAATTAAAAACACGGAGGGACAGAATTTGTTTTGTCATTCTTCTGTCCGTAGGACTCCTTACAGTAGCTAAGAAAAGAAAACAAAATTTCTTTCATTTATCTTAAGATATCAGCTGGCTTACCCATCTGTGAGCAAAGAATGTTTTTGCTTAGCTTGCTTAACTAAATGAATCTTGGTTCACTTGCTTGCAGCTGAAGACAAATTAGGCTGATTATGTACAAAAGGGCATACAGTACATCTAGGAATTAAACTGTGACTGGGTAGTTAGAATGAATGAAATGAATAGGCAGGAACAGCTTTGCATTGCTCCCAACAATCAGCAGTCCCCTTCTCTCGCAATCTTTTTCAAGCACTTTCAAAATAATCCTCGGTGTTATTCTTGTGTGTGAGCTGCTGGTTTGCAAGTATGGATTTTTAAAGAAACAAAAAAAAAAAATCCCCCTGCAAACTTTTTCCCCCTTTGGTACGGGAAGCCTTACGGAGCTCAGCAGCTCGCTGCGATGCTGCCTTTCGTACCTCAGCTGAGGAATTCCTACCACACCGCGCCACGCTGCCGGGCTGCGCCGTGTACCAATGGCAGAGGCAAGCGATAGCATCGCATCCTCCAGCACTTTTATTTTCTACATCTCTCTTACTCCATAGGATGCCGCAGAACGTATGCTGTATCTCCTGCAAGTGCTTGACAGGTGGCATTTCGCATTCACTGCTCTGGGTGGTACAGGGAGTAGGCTGAAATACCGAGTTCTTCACGTGTCGATGGTTTTCAGTAATTAGCATATTTCAGCCCAAATCACAAACATCCTCCCTTGAAAAGAATGATAATTGGTGACAAAATCCGTGGCATGCAGTTTCATCAAATGCAAATTTGGGCAGACATTAGGCTGCACTAGGAGAATAAAATGCACCATAATTTTGGTAAAAAAGTAATTTTTGCTAATGTTTTGGGCATAATGATTTTTTAGAAGACATCTGTAATTTTAGTGTTTCCATGATAAAAGTGGGGATTTGAAACACACAGACAAAAAAGTCTTATAGGTCTGTTCTTGTAGCACACCATTGACGTGAGCTCATCCCCTGTACAACTGCTTCTCTGGATGAGGATGAAAGATCCATACATCTCAAACAAACTGGAGCCTTATGATGCCCCCTGAAACACCCGTCCTCATTTGTGTTTTTCCAGGTACTTGCTGAGATGCAGTAATTCCAGTTTTGTGCTCTCTCCCCTCAGTATGGATTCAAAACAGAGGCGGAAGACCACCTCTCTGGTTGGATGAGTCCACACAGGTTTAGGATGGTCCTATCTCCTCCGCAGTGCTGGTTTTGCAGCTTCACAACCCAAGCACGGGGTCAGGAAGATGTTTGCTCCTGTGATTGATGTCAATAGGGGAAAGAAAAGCAATTCTTCTAGCAACAGAAAACGCACATTTCTTGGATAATGGGTGTTGCCCATCTACTGAAATCAGATGAAAACTGTAAGGCAAATATTTGTGCCAGAGCAGGACAAACCTCTCTTTTGAAAGCAACAGACAGCTTCTGGGAAAGGTGGTAGAGGCTTGAACTGGCCAGAATTCTGCCAGGGAAATTCCCAGGGAAAAATCTCTAAAGAAAGAACTACACTAAGGTGTTTGGAGTGTGTAGACCAAAAGTCTTTCTATATTATGATCATCTTAAGGAGAGATGTTCTTGAGGGACACCTTGATTGTATTTGCAACTACAGATATCTCCTCATCCTCTTGGTATTGCATGCAGATACACTGCTACCTCTGAGGTGCCCGTGGGCGACCGAAAGAAATACTGAAGTTGTTTTACCCACTATGACACAGGGTGCCCAAACCAAAGCGAATGCTGAACCCAGGTCCTCGGGGTGTCAGCTCACAATTTCAGCTAAAGCCATCTTTTCTTCTCACCACTCCTTTCCAAAATCTGATTGTTCTTTCCATCTGCACCTTCTTTGCTGCAGCGTGGTCACCCTTACTCCCTGCTGACCCCTGCCTGTATTCCCCTGACCGTCCTCATCCTCCCTGGCGAGCAGTGACTCAACCACTACGGGAGCAATACCTAATGCCTCCAACGCCTGGTGTGTTTTCTGCATGCCGTTTTAGCAGCATGGATAGTCATGGTAGACTGACTCTTCTGTCTTCTCATTTCAGCTGCTCTAACAAACACGCAGGCTACGGAGAAGCAATAGAGCACTTTCTAGACCACAGGCACAAGCTTTTTTTCTCTAACTAAAAATACCCAAACTACTGCAGCAACTGCAGACCCAGCCACCCTCTGTCAACTGAAATGTGATTCTCATCTCAGTGAGAAATCAGAACAAAAGTTTTCTTTCAAAGACTTTCTGACTGCAAAAGCATGGGAAGCAAATATAACAAGTCAAATCCCCAGCCTGAGATAACATAGTCGATAAAAAGCAGGATATGGCTTTTGGTTTGAATTGGATGCTGTCTTATTAAATGCTGATAGGTGCTCATGCACATAAGTTAGCAGTTTCCTTTTATCTAATGTTTTTGTTTTCCTCTGATATGACAGGCTCCTGTTTTAGTATATAAAGTTGCTTTGGATGTATTGATGCACCAAGAATTTATCAATCATGGGGAAAACAAGACAAACGATCATAATATTGGGGTTTTTTGTAACACAGTTGTTGAGCTTTCATGATATAAGCATCACAGTAAAATGATTAACTGCATACAGGAGTGCACATCCAGCTTGCTTTTGAAAAATCGCATTCCAAACACACACACATACATTTCTATAACAGCCATATAAACAGATACTCGGTCATATCCTAACTTACAAAACATACACTACCGGCAATCAGAGAGATAAACCCTTGTCTAACACCGAACAGCTTTGTCTCTTCCCTCGCTACAATTCTCTACCATGTTGAAAACAATTTTGCATCGACTGCTGAATCCAGGCTCTGAAATCTGAAGACTGTTGTATCACCGTGCTGTACAATCACCGAACGCCAGATTAAAATATACGCAGGCAACATATTATTCCATTATCAGGAGAGCACAAATACATCTCCTTCCAGATATTATTTATACGGTTTTAAGAATCTACATTCCTTTCCAGAAAAGACTGTTTGAGAATTTCCATCTTTAGACTATAGTAATGTTACAGGTATCTCAAGGAAAAAAAAAAAACAAATGCAGCAGTTCATTGTATACAGATTATGTATGGAATGATTAGCTTCTTAAAAATGAAGTCAACGTTACACCCGTCAGAGATGTGAACATTTTGTAAAATAACAGTGCTTTTCTTGGTGTCACGAAGGATGAAATTTAATTAAACTTTTACATTACTGCTGAAATACATTTAATGTAACAAAACAAAAAAAAAATACCCTTAGTAACGTTAATAGCTAGCTTGCTTCAACAGCCATCAATAACTGATGCTCACAATGACTTCATGTGGCACAGAAAGCCGCAGTATCCCCAGAAGTCTACACGCAGGGAAATTTTAAAAAGCAGTCACACAGCAAGAGATAAACCAGGATCAGAACAAAAGTAACCCCAGAAGCTCTATTATTTTTTTATTTTATTTTATTTTTTTCAGTAGAGGCGTGCCAGTCCTTCTCTCATCCATAGCCTTAACGTTTCCTCGCCGGAGCCGTGTCAGCGAGAGCTCGGCATGTCGGGGAACAGGCACTCAGGGAACAGGCGCTCGGGGAACAGGCGCTCGCGGGGCTCGGCGTGTGTCAGGAAATTCCTCCTGCTTTCTGCTGGCTGGGCTGCAGTTTCTGCGCTGGCGGAGCAGCTCGGGGAGCAGAGGAGGGAGATGCGCTGCGGGGGGGGAAGGGGGGTGCCCCGGGAGGTGGGGAGCACCTGGGAATAACCCCGGTCACACTGGCCTTCTGCTTCACAGGCGTTTGCAGGAGTTTCTGCGAGGGAAAATCCGATTTACAGACAAGCCAGAGAGTGTCCGTTTTCTATAACGTGCGAAATCGGGCGACATGGCATACACGTGAAATTAAACCTGCCTACACATGATGAAATCGCAGTCTTGATTCAGCTCCATCATCTTCCATTGCTGCTGTAGAAAGAATAGCTTTTAAAACCTGACATCACCCCTTTTAGACATACAGGGCTTCCCCAGACAGATGACTAAACAAATGCCCAGGTAAGAGGTATAATGAGAATTTCCAAGACTTTCTTTGTCCAAAAAAGACCCCTGTGCACAGATATGAGGTGTGGCCGGAATTTTTAAGCAATTCACAAAAGGCTAGTTGTTAATAATCTCAGACTCCTCATACGGGGTCTTCCTCTCCACTGGAGAAACCGGAGTGATCTATAAATTAAGTATTTTTTTAAAAAGGTTGGAAACTCTGGAATTGGCATGGCTGAGATGCACAGATAACCTGCAGGGAAGGACAGTGTCATTAACTAGAAAGACAGGCTGCACCAGCTGCTTTCACCACCCTGACCAGTGTGTAACTGGGAGGCTTCCCAGGGGGACCAGCTCATGGAAACACCACATTCCTCATGCAATGCACGGAAGAAGAACAAAGCCAGAACTTGGGCTTATTTTGACTAACATTTACCTGCATGATGTACGTGCAGACATCAGGAGACACCAAACGTCTCCCGAGCCCGGCGTCTGTGTGTCCCTAACACGGAGCAGATACGACGCCGACGGGCGAGCCACGGCCAGCAGTTGGTACAAGCCCACCGCAAGGAACAGCGAGCCATCCCGGGATGAGTCAGTACCAAATTTTTCCCAAGATAAAACTCGGTTTCCTCCATTTCGGTTTCCTACTTTTCCTCAGGAATTTTTGAGTTTATGTCCACTGCCATTTCCCAGTTCTGAGCGAAACGAGACATAAACGCCAGCTGTCTCCCACAGAAGCGGGAAAGCACAGACCACTCACAGCGCTCCCCACCAAATCTGCAGACTCACTCCTGTCTCAAAGCATCTAAAATATTTGGTTGCTAATTCCAATCTACCCAGCAAAGCCTCCATCCGGGATTTCCTGGAAACGACCAAGCTCTTTAGGATACCCAGCAACCCTCTTTTCTGAGAGGTTCAAAAGCTAGGAAAATAAATGCGTCAAATGAGGATATTAAAGGAATAATTAAGGTAGCAGGAAACATGAGCCAAAAATGGAGCCTGCACCTACTATCCTCTAACGCTTTCCCTTTCATATTATCAAAAGATCAAGTTCTTAAGCCTGCGGAACTCCGATGGCTATGACAACCTGAGCTCAAACAGAAGCTGCTAATGAGAGGCATTTCCTAAAGCTGCTTTAGCAGGTGTTTCCTGCTGAAACGGGGAGGGTCACCGGCGTAAATCTCATTTGCAAAGTTTCTAACCCCGGGGATAATATTCAGTGGTGCTGCCACTCTCGCCACCATCTGCACTAGAAAGCGGTTCAGACTGAACTAGATAGCGCTTGATCCCACCGAGTGAGCCCAATTGTTTGCATTCTTGCACAAATGTGTGAATGGCAGCCTTCCGGCAAAGCAAATGCTGGGTCTGCTCCCTTCAAAGGCTTTGCCAGTGATCCTTGCCCTGCTGGCTTCATCCTTAATTGGCCTACCCGGTGGGGAGCAATTAAAAATAAATGGTAGCTTGCTGCGCTGCTGTAAGGGGAAGTTTTGCGACTCCAGGCAGGAGCGCAGCTACCTTAGTCCACTGCGTTATGCCATGCACGGGGAACGGCGAGACGGAAAGGGGAAAGATCTGGCTATTCCGAGTAAGCGCCAGGGAAAAAACCAAAATCACATTGTAGGCTGCAATAAATTATCATTAGCCTTACGATTAAAGGTTTGATTCTCCGGGGCAGGAGCACGCTTTCCTTGGTGTTCCTGCAGAGTGTGGGAATGGTGTTTCCTATTACACCTGTAGTCCAGAAATGGGATTTTTCATAGAGTCGTCGTCGTGAGACGGTATGCCCCCCCCTTCCATACAGCCTCGGTGGAGAGAACAGAACGGCTCTTATCCGTGAGGAAAAATTAGGTTTCTTCAAGTGAAACATCCAATACCAGAAGTCGTAAAACTAGTCTTTAATGAAAGACAACTAATCTCGAAGAAAAGCAGCGTCCTCCTGTAACTGTGTCATCAGGCTCTCTGAAACTTTAATTGTAGGGGGAGCAATTCTGAACCAGCGATTAACTTGCAATAATCACTTGTATCAAACAATGGAGTGTCTCATATAAATTCCTACCACTTCTTAATGAAAGTACACTGTAAGAGTGAACTGAAAATCCCAATCAGTTAGGGAATTAAAACCTGAATTGAAAATACTGACTTTCGCTACACATCAACCCATATTTCTGTGACATTCAGAAATGGATTAAAGCAGAAAAAAGGGGGAGCTGAGAGACACTTGATTTCCCTTCGTCCCTTAAAGACATTTGACATGGAAGGTGGTCAGCTTCACCCAGGAACTAACCAGGTAACTCACATCAGCAACAGCCATGATATAAACATTGTGTGTAGGCAATAGCAAGGCTGCACATCTCTTTTGCATCTTGCTGCTTTACTATAAAGCATCTCAATGCTTCCCATATCAGAAATGCGTGGTACCTTCCGGGGTGTCTCTTCATTTCATGGTGGAATAAAAAGGGATGAAGTCTGCACTGGAAAATCTCCAAGACATCCTTTCCTCTAGTTTCTCTTTGTTGATACTAAATTGAGGCTAACAAAATGCTTTACATAGATGATATCCTAAACAATATGTGATGCCGTTTTTAAGAGCTTATCATCTTTGGAAAAATCTATCACTCTTTTTAAGCAGATTCAGTGAGCATAGGAGAGAGCCAGCGTATGGACACACTCTTCTTGCTGCACTCACTTTTACGCCCAGTGTTTAGAACAAAAATCTAGATGTACCTCTAAAAATTATTTCTCCTGTAGTCAATGTGTGATGTTCCAATGTCTGCAACACATGCCAGGACTGGGGCAGAAAGGTGTATTTGTTATGTACCAGCCCAGTTCAACCTCTGTGTTTACAGAGAGCTCCCCTCTCTCAGGAAATTACCTATAAGATGCAGTAAAGAAAGATTTTTTTGCAGTAGATTTCATCTTCAGAGGGGAAACAGGTTATATACATCAGATCTCTGCATAGAAATATCTTGTGTCTTGTGCTGCAATGTAGCAAAGCATCTGAATTGCATTGACAGGGTATGATTACTCAACTGCTGAACTAGGACATTTATGTGCAAGCACATACATTTGATATATTGTTTGCAGGCACCTCCAAAATTCACCTTCTCCAAAGCCACAAGATTTCAACAGCAGTAGGATGCTGTGAGGGCTGCAGAGATGCTTTCCATGTTCTCTCCATAGAGGGCTGGAGAAGATAATGTAATCCATAATTCTTCGACAAAGAAATGTCACTCATCTAAGGCCCTTCCCTTTTAGTCTATTAATTTGTGATACAGTTTCTTAAAAAGAAAAAGTTTGAAATGATGCAAATCTCTCTAAACCAGTTCTGAGCCAAGAAACAGTGAGGGGCCAGTTGCTTAGTGATAATCACAAAGGCAGGGAAGAAAATACTGCAAGCCCTGCTATATCCGCACAGTCAACGTGATGAAAAGGCCATGGCCTTGCAAGGGAAACAACATTGAGCTGCTTTGTTGTGTTGCTTGTGAAGATTTCTTATATGCTCATTCTACTTGATTACACTCAACATTGATAATCAGGTCTTTTGACTCCAGGGTTAAAAATCTCCTACTGAATAATCTTAAGGGTTCTGATATATTGTTACTATGACCTTTGTAATAAGGTCTCTAAAAATGAGATGGCATTTCAAAGCACAGGGTAATCCATAGCATTTTGCATATGCTTTGCGTTCCTCCCACATACTTACAACACAGCATTTAAGCATTATGAAATGTGTTTAGATGAGGCACAAAATATGCCATGAGGTCACTTTATGGGGTCCCTTCCCCGTTTCCCAGGAATCTTGATCCCCTATTAGTCAGTCCGTGGGCCACCCTGAGGTCCTCCATAAAGCAGCAGGATATCAGAAAAATTGTTTCTGACTGCTGCCAGTGTCATCCTGTTCAGGAAACACAAGTCAGAGCTTAGTGATCACTCACGTTTTTTAGTGTCAGTTCCTGAGTACAGTGCTTGTGATTACAATAGCAAAACTGTCAATGTAAATGTATAAAAATTGCAGTTTTGCTTACCTAACTGCTGAGTGCTTTTCACATTTACAAGTCACTCCAAAATAGTAGAGTAAGAGGTAATCCAAAATCTTTTTTTTTTTTCCAAAAAGCTCAATAATTCTTTAAGAATGGAAGAGGAGCACTGCCCTGGTCCATGCAAGAGGATTAACAAGATGAGGGTGCACATTATTTCTAGCCCCAGAAGTATGCTGTATACTTACACAAATTATGCAAACTTTGAGGCAATACAATACAAAACCAATACTGCAAATGAACTAAAGATTAATGCAAACATAACGAAATGCCACAGGGGGAAATTCAGATTGCACAGCACCTATACGTATGTGTAAACAGACCGCTTCCACACTGCCAGTGGATGGCTAAATCATTGGCAACTTCCAGTGCCCTGTGATCCCTTTCCATCAATAAATGTTGGACCTCAAGTTGCGTATCACAAACTGCTGGACTAGAGCTGGTACCCGGACGAGGAGCAGCCCTAGGCTCATCCCTCACTCATGACCACCAGCGCAGCACCATCTGCTGGGAACACACACACTTTGGACAAATCTTTCCAGCACCGGTGGTTGTCACCACCCATCTTCCTAAACACAAATCTGCCTGAAAATTTCTGCCTCTCTAGTTCTTCGCCCTTCTTTTTCAGCAAAGATGAAGTGATTAATCACTGCAAGTTAATCAGATTGTTACTTGAGCAATTGGCAGCTCGGAGAACTTGGCAAAAAGCACAGTACAGCCTGCAGAAAGTTTGCATTTCAAGGTCCTATCCAAGAAGTCATTTCAACACAGTGACCTCTCATCTCTGCAAGCTAATTTCATGGGTGGCCATTTTCAAGAGACTGGTATAGGCTAGTGATGCCAAAATGAAGCCGGGAGCCTGAGGCAGGGCCCCTTGGATTGAGCAATGGTTTTGGGTGTTCAACTCTTGCAAGGAGCCTGGTTTCAAACATTCCAAAGTGAGACAGAAAAGGCAAGGGTTAATTCAACAGGAGGTGGTGCTAGGTGAGAGATCTAAGCTAGTGAGCATAGCGCTGACCGTGTTATCTTGCCAGCGTTAAATCTGTGGAAGAATTAGTCACATTTCCACAGTCAAAACTAAGCTTCATTATTAAGTAGGACATCAACATCTTTATTAGCTATGAAAAACACCATGCATCCTCCCCACATTAACAGCAAGGACCAGCTGGAAAATTTTGGCAGGCTTTTTTTTTTTTTCCTCTCAGAATATTTTTTCTGCTCAGAAAAACATCCATTGGAGAAGTCCAAACCTTTGATGGCAATCAGAAAGTTTTCACCCCTAAAGGGTATTCCAGGACAGAATTTCTGCACCCTCAGAAGGGCTGGTTAGGGGTCTGGGCAACAAACTGAGAGGACCGTACTGCTGCTGCTGGGAGAAATACTTCCACTTGTCCTTCCTCAAGGATCTCCTCACCCCATTCCGTTGTGGGACACCGGCAGGGCCAGAAAGACATTACTGAAAAATGTCCAAACTTTTTGCTTGCAGAAGAAAATACTCTATTCAGTGATACTCCTGAGAGTTTTGCGGGTTTGAGGTGGGGCATTTTTTGGCAAAATCTTAATTCTTGGATCTCCTTTAAAAGCAAAACAAAACCTCCAAGAGCTAAGGATCCCTTAGTAAGATGCAAGTAAGGCTGAGTTAACTAAATGATGTTATCTTAAGGTATAATCTTTACAATGAGTAAAAGATACTTAGGTAAAACGCCCAGGAACCCCTGATGGAGTTGTAGGCATTATTCATTACCAGCTAACCAGTCATGCATGCTGTAAAGTGGTTCAAGATGACAAAATATATCAGAGATTTAGAGATCAGATGCACCTAGGAGAGCCAATTCATCTAGTTTGTTAAAGAAACTCTTTTCCACTCTTATTGGTAATCCCAGTGGACTGAGTTAGCACAGGCAAATCTGCCTGTGAGTTCAGACTTTCAGCGAGAACTAGCCTTTTATTCACTGAGAATAACATCATAGATTAACAATCAAGATGGGATCATCCATTATGTTTTTCAAATAAACACTTCCTGTTTACGGGTATTAACATATCAAAATACCACTAGGTTTTCATCACTATTTGTCTACAGCTTTGCAAATTCACTACACCACTGTGTCATTTGCCCCACACTGGTATTTGCAAACAGAACAGACATTCACTGCTGGAAAATCCAATCTACTACCCACAACCTATATTTCTCCTAAAACATTTTATGATTCTGGCAAACAATTTCTATCATGAGAATTTCATAAAATAACAGGGAAATTTGAGCATATAAATCTATAAAAATACCTAACTGTAACAATGTCTGGCACTTTAATTCAACACAGTTTAGTTTCCTCCTCATAAAAATGGTTTCATTTCACAAAAGGTACATTTTAACACCAAGATTACTGTAGTTTGAATAATCTGAATGACATTCCTGATTAATTCTTTTTCGAACTACTTTTAGTAACAAAAAATGAACAGGAGGAAAGGTCACTGTGACACCAACAGCGTTCTCCGAATCCAGCTGGAGACTGCTAGCAGTAGCTATTTACAGTTTTAGTAGACAAATCCACAAGCCCCAAATATTTTTCCAGTGCTAAATCAATTAGTCAATATTTAAAGGCCATATATGATAAAATTCTTCATTCAGTTGCCCCTGCAAACGTTACTGCTGTTATCTCACGTGTACAGCGCACAGCAACTTGCAGGCTCCACAAGCTGGTCCCTCACTCGGCAAGTCAAAGACACCCAGAATAATGGTCCCTGACTCAAAAACCTGCAATTTCAAAGGCAAGTCTCCCCAAAAGAGTGACATAAATGAGGGCTTATATGAGAGAGTATAATAAAAATCTATAGGTTGTGCATTCTGGTGAATACTATTGCAGTGCATATAATTCCTTTTCAGAACAGTATCTCTGAATCTCCACTAAACTAAGGAGGTGTGCTGGTTTAGTTTGCTTTTATTTCACATAGGCTATGTACTAATTCATATTATATAGCTTGAAGCCTTCATGCGTGGTGGAGCAGCAAGCAGAAGAAGGAAAAGAAATGGCAGCATCCTCACAGAGCATGCCAGTATTTCTCTCTCCAAAATCTCCTGCTTCTCCTTTCTTTTCTTCTCCCAAAACACAGAGGTTTGTACGTGTGTGAAGTCTGGCGGTGGTGGCAGAGTAAAAACTCCAGCTCACGGGGCCAGCACACGCTGGTCACGGAGGTTAGCTGTCACTCTGAAAGAGAACAATAGTTACAAAACTCAAGGTGAGGGTTCAAGCGTACCGGTTTTGGCACGGAGGGATTTGTTGTAAGAATACCAGTTTTCATTAACACTGGGGTACGCCCTTACCACCTACTCACACATAAAAGAGGAAGACATAGGTGCCAGGGAAATTGTTGGCCGGCCACTGATTTCAAACAGCTTTCAGGCCATCTTTTGATCCTTACATCACTTTATTGAGAGAAGAAAAGTAGTCAAATGCCAGGAACGTGGCTGGTCATTCAAAATGCAGGGTCAGCTAAAACATCGGCTGAGGCTTCAAAGCCCGAGGCCAGCACTCCGCAGACACAAGAGCAGAGCTTCCTAGCAGCCCCCGCCGAGAACCAGAGGGCTGCGCCTGCCAGAAATAGGTGCTGGGGGGTCCTGCCTCATTTTAACATTTTAGCAACACTTGTGTGGGTTTTTGTCCTGCTAATAATATCCAGTTGAATCCAAGTGAAATTACGGCCTCTGCCTAGCATTCACCACGCAGGACTGCTGGGACATAGCAGAGAGCAAGGGTGTTTGATCAGGTAGCGACTTGCACCCTTTCATTGCTATTTGTCTGGAGTTAAGCAATACCAAAAAAAAAAAACCCTTGCAGAGCTTTACACAACTCCATGCATAGTCTCTCAGCAGTGCGGTATGTCCAGCGACACCGACAAATTCCGAAGCAAACATAAGGACTCGGCGCAGCCCCTGAACTATTTACAATAACCTCCTTCCCATCTCACTCCATGGAAAAAACATTTACATTTGTACAAGAAAGACGGGGAGCTGTTGGAGTGAGTCCAGAGGAGGGCCACAAAGCTGATCAGAGGGCTGNTATTTAGGCAAAGAGAAGAGGAGGATGAGGGTATCAGAAAACAAGTCTCTGAAAAAGGAGCATCAAAAATAAATGCTGTACATAGTGTCTGACTTTTTTTAATGAGGCAGCGATTTGTTAGTTCATCTTTCTCTTTTAATAAATACAGCCTATAAAGTAAGGGAACATATTGTATTCACAGAAGCCTGTAACTACACCAAAGTAAAGATGCTAGTTAAAAATATCCAGACAGATTCCTGATTAGGAATAATTATTTGTCTTTGGTTATATCTATTCATTTCATCAATGGCCAAGCACAACAGATAACACCCCCCCAGGAAGACCACAATGTAGATTTATGTGACAAACCACAACCTGAAATGTAAATGTTATGGGATGGTGGGGAAAAGACAAGGTACCAGCTCTGTCCTGCACCACAGGCAGAGGTTTCAGTACAGCATTTGCCTAGCTCTGATCACCTGAACCCCTGGAGGCATCCTTCTTAGCTCACATAAGGCAACTGACTGATTTCACTTGTCTCTTTTCAGGCTGTTGAGCATGTAAAATGAATACAAATTATTACCTGGCTCTTTTCAAGGTTCAAAACAGAACAGGAAACTCAAACATACAATGCAAACATAGATAACTATTTGCCTATTTACAAGAGCAACTTAGATATTTTTAATGTAAATGAAAGATATAATTTATTTACATTTATTTATAGTTTTATTACACAATCTGAAATGTATGTAAAGATGATTTTGCTGTAAATTCACATGGACCAAGGATGAGGCTCTTTGGAACAGTCCTGAAAAATCAATCAGATGTGTCACATATGGAAACATATTAATCCACATATGGATCAATACTGCTTTGCAGCTTCTAGCCTGTGTGCCCCAAATTTAGGAAACCCTGAAGAACATTCAGGACCTTTTGGTCACAAAGCTCTGCTAGCAAGTGTAATTCCCATGGAAGCTCTCTCCCCTCCAGCAGGTCTTCTCATAAGCAAGATGTCACCTGACAGCAAGTCCTGCCTGAAACGCTGTTCAAGAGCTTATAACCAGTAGCTCTGTAAGCAGTAGGATGATAAGATCTGAAATCTCTCTTTTCTTTGCATTCTCTGATGCTCAATAAAAGGTGAGCCTTTCTTTCCATGGATAATTTCGCATCTACATGGATGTCCATCTTCATGAAATATGCAGGAACTTAATAGATCTGTGGTCTCTATCCCATCACAGTCAAATTTTGATGTAATTGCTGAATATTTGATACTTACAGTCAGGAGGGAATGACTGACATAAGCAGGCACACAGTGAGTGCAACACCATCATTGCAGCCAAGGAAACAGACTACCTTGCTCTTCTGACTTGTCTGTTCAACAGTGACGACAACAACATTGCTATTAATTGAGCATTATCATTTACTTCCAGTCTTATTACAGGTAAGTAAGCTTTTGAAAGGGAAGGTCCTGAAGTGCAAGAAAGGTACTTCTGCATAGATACAGTAACATGAGAGAAGACCTACTCTTCTTGACCTCTGTACCCTACGCCATGCAAAAGTGCAACCTCACTTCTTACCTGATCATCACAATACGATTGATGCAAAGCACTCCGATTCTCATGTTGAGCAACATGCCAAATAAGCAGTGAAACTACAGTTTTAGTTATCATCATGAATAAATATCTTTACACCATCCATGTACAGTCTCTGCTCAGAAAGTCTTTATGAAACTAGCACTTGAGATGGCTCATTCAACCATACTCAGCTCACTGGCCTGGGCACCAGGAATATAATTACTCACTTCAGGATTCTACTAATGTGACAGTAATAGTATGCAGAAAGCCTAGAGTGGAGTCATGACGTGTAATGGGGTTTCAGAGCTGTTGTACATATTATATCACTCAGGGAGTTTTTCTTTATTTAGCCAGAGGAATTGCTATAGAAAGTGGCAAGCCTGAAGGGCAGTCCAGCAAATAATTCCTCCTTTAACAGTGAAACATCTAATTTCTTCAGTAATTACATATTTCTCTACACCTGACAGGTATAAAGACATTCCGGTCAGTTCTCTGCAGTCACAGAGCTGCTGTTTGTGGGACACTTACTCCAGAAATAACACCTTCCATAATTACTTACGTGCTTAGTCTGACTCACCAGATTACAGCCAAGCAGAATAGCGGACACTCTTGCATTTAACACAGTATGGAATCTGGGCAATCACAAACACATCAACAATCCTTTTGCTGATTAGAGAAATATTTATCTAGGTGAAGAGATGAAAAAGAAAATTATCTGTCCCCAAATGCTGGTTAAGCAACAAAGGGTACAGGCAAGAAGTATATAGATGTTAAATTAACCTGTGTTCTTATACACAGAATACCAATAGCTGAGGTTCCACTTGGAGGTTATGACCCAGCTACTCACCTCATCACAGTATGAAGATATGCAAGCAATGTCAATATTAACTGAAGAATTTATGCTGGATACAACTCCCTACTGAGTGGGTCCCTTCCTTTGAATTTTACCTCAAAGCCTCACTACAGCACCTAGTGCCTGGTTTATCTGAAGATCACTTTCTGTTGTTTTCAAATAGTGTAATTAATTACATATGAGTGCTGGGGCTTAATGACCCTGTGCTGGGGCTTAATGACCCTGCCCAGCCTCACCTGGGGCCCCAGCCACACCTGCCCACTTAAGCTCAGCCCTGGGCCATCAGTTCCCTGCTGAGCTGTGATGGAGGAGAAGGAGTCTCTGCTCTCAGTTTAGGATCTTGCTGTTCCTGACCTCTGGTTTGACCTTTTGACTGGACCTCAGACCTGCCTTGTCACCCTGAAGGTGCCTGATGACCTGGGCTCTGGACAGGTTCTGTCTGCCTCCTCTCTGGCCAGCCTACTTGTGATGGGATGAACTGTGGGTGGTGAGGCTCTCTGCCCTGCCAGCCATTTTGCAGGACTACGAAGAGCTTAAGTAGATAACAGGCCCATCAAGGTCAGTGGCGGGCAGCGGCATATGGGGAAGTAAGCAGATGAATGCAAAAGTACGTAAATCTCTGGGTCTCCTCTTCCCTACACAGCAATTTCTTGCACACATGAACCAATATCAACTTTCATGCAACTCTTCCCATAGATTACCTTGGATATGCCAGTGGGAAAACGTTTAGTGGTAAAGCCAGCATATGTTTTAAAACGGTTGTATGCTTTGGTTATGGGAAACTTTATAGTCAGTCCATTGCTCAATACAGTCAGCATGGCTGAAACAATTATGTTTCATCAACTGTAAAAGGTACTTTCATTGCTAGTGAGTAAAACTGACTCAAAAAAACCCACAAAAACATATAGTAACTGCAAATACACTCCTCATGTTCAAAACTATATATACAAACTATATAATATATTGGGTGATGTGCAGTGATCTGATGCTTATGGGTGAATCTCCCAAGGAAGAAAAGACACAGCAAGTTATTCTGAGGCTCCACTTTGTATGTCAGCCACCTTGACACTATTAAGCAGAGAGAGATGTAAGGCCTTAATGGATGACCACAGCACAAGAAATTGAACCCAGGAGCCAGTCACTGTTCAATGTCCAACAGCAAGATTAATTAGGATTCAGATTTGGATTCTAGTTTGCGATTGATCACTGTCACCATTCAAAGTTCAAGGCTGTCTTTACTTTGCCTAGGAGCTCCATGGAAGATGATCCTCCACTGTTTCTTCAGTTTGAATCACAAAGAAGTTTCCTGTTACTGTGTTTTGTCTCTTTCTTTTAAGGTCGATTTTCTGAAGCAATTTGCCAATTTTTTTGTCTGATTTCTGCCTAGCGCTATTTTCCCTGCATATGTACTGTTTTATTACATTCTATCTGTACCTTATCCCACCTCTACCGTTTCTAATCCTATGCCTTTTCTAGCTCTGATTTTCTCAACTTCCATTTCCTCTTTTCCCTTCTTTTGTAATTTTCTCATTTAGAAATCACATTTCATAATCCTTTTTGGCAGTGAGATGGAGATGTCATGTACTGCTGGTGTGCAGATGCTTTTCTCGTAAGTCCAACATCTTTTTCATCCAGCCACTAAAAGAAATTGATTCTAAAGGCAGATTTAGCGGTAGGTACATAGTTATATACTATCTAGTTAAAGCAAAGATATGCTTTATTTAGAGAATTTTAAAAGAAATTGAGACTGAATGTGTAGTCTACTATTTGATTACTTAATCCCCTACTGCATCCGTATTTTCTGAATCTCAAATTCCAGCTAGCTAGTTAGTTTATTTCTTAAACTACTAGCAATGGAAGTTTAAAAAAGAGACATAAATGAAAGGGAATAAACCAGAATATGAACCTAACACAGGAGTTCCCTCATGGAACCTAAAACTGATTAGTGCCACTTTCTGTAAGGTTCAGATCAGATGTGATCATCTGGAAAGTCAGTCTTTCAGAATAGATGTCAAGCAGCATGATTACCAGAAAACAGGCAAATGGTACAGATGACTTCCAAGCTTTGCAAAGCTCCATATGAGACACCCTCCTCCTTCCTATGACTCTCCTTTGACAGAAACTGAAGGAGCACAAAATGTGCCAGAGGGAAACACTGATTTCACGCAATCAATAATTTTGATTTTCATGCTGTCACAATTCAGTAGTAAATTAGGAATCAGAGGATCTACCAAGAAATGCCAGATGGTCCATTATGAAATACACCAGCTGTCCTTTTTCCTCCAACGTCTCATTTTAAACTGGTGGAAAATGAAGTTACTTTAATCTACCCTGTACAGCTCTGTAATAAAAACAGACACTAAAATAAAGGTTGAGATATCCAGCTACTCGCTGGATTCACCTAGTCTACCATTATGATGCCATGTAGTGTAATAACTCAGCTTCCTCACAGACCAGATCACATATTTCCACTGAGGTACCTCTGCTCTCAATGCCATACTGGCTCTTGTGTAATGGAGTTCATAGTGTCAGAGTAGACAAGCAGACAAACAGCTGCTAGTATAAACTGGATCAACACCTATATAGTTGAGTGACCAAGGACATGAGTCGAATGCGTACATTGTACCTCAACCCTAACAAGGGTTAGCTTGATCCTCACAGAATAGCACGATTCTCATTAGATGTCATGTCAAAAGTGGATCCTGCATTAAGTGCCTTGGAATGGAAAGCAAAGGCGGTTTTAGAGGGACACACATGAATGGCTTGAGACAAAACTCCTCAGTTCAACAGAGTAGCAAAACACCTATTTCCAAAACACCCGTGTATTTGAACAGAAGGCAGGGGGTAAAGAAGTTACTTAAAAATTGTATCTATGTTTACTATCTTTGGGTGCTACTTTTGCAAAACCAATAGCTCAGAACTGTTAATAAATAAATCCTTGGGTTTATAAAAGGATAGTTTCTTAGACATACTGGACTAAAACTCCTCCCTGTTTCATTTTAGTTGTGTTACTTAAGGGATTAATTTGGCGCATTTTAAGAATGTAACAGACTATGCATATTCTTCAGAGCTCAGTCTCAGTTATTACAGTGCAGCCAAACTCTTTCCACTACGGTTTGCTAGAGATAAAAAATCTATCCCTCAGCCAAGCATGAAGATGTAAGCAGTGCAAAAAGAAGTGGTCTAGGGGGACATTTTTCACATTGCTTCACAAAAAAACCCAATTCATTTTCAAGTTCTTTTCAGTTCCTTAGCTAAAAAAGAAAACTTAACTCCTGTTGCTAGGTGTTTTAGCAAAGCCTAAAATACAGCCCAGTAAAAAATTTATATGATTTGCTCACCTATGTAGCAGCTTTATGTGTTTATAAATTTCAATCCTTCAAAAACTTTTGGAAGGTTACTCAAATGTATCATTGTTAGATCTGCAGCCGCAATTTCTCCATGCTAGCAATACAAACTATGTTAGTTAGAGGGCTGAGCGCCCACACTTACTCCCCTGAGAGAAGAAAGAAATAATAACTTCATGGACTTCACATAAATGTAGTCACACAAGTTCTTTTTTCCCTCTTGGAAATTGCCAGGCATCTCTGAGTGTACTGGTTATTCTGGAAAAAAAAAAATGTTTTCAGGCACCAGGATTCCCTTTTTACTTTCAGACACTCGGTACCTCATATTTCTATTACTGTGTTTAAGTGTCTAGGGTGAACAAGAAACAAAACAACAGATCAGCAAAAGTTGAATTAGTTCTAAAATTTAGATATGGCATTGAGACAGAGGACTTACAGAACCCAAGAGAAACAAGCATTTATCTTTATTTCCAAACAAGATATAATTTTAAAATAAAATTTTAACATTTCCTTGTAGTATTACAAATTCGAATGTTGTTGGAATGTGAAAATAGCTCATTTTCCCCCTTTAAGCTGTTTATATGGTTTTTAAAGTTATTTCCACTTTAATAACCTCCAGTTTTAGTACGCACTGGACAGAATTTCTTTAAATAATATGTCTATGTATTAAAATTCTCTCTTCTTTGAAGTATTTTTTTAAAATAGTTAAATTAATCCACTTTGCAAGACAATGTTTATACTACCTCTTTTTAGCAGTATTGTAAACTGAATGCAATCTGGTTTTTAACATAACCCACAGTTGCTTCAAAATGTCCTTTCTGAGGCTCTAGCCCTTTTTTCAAAGGACTTTCATGAAGAATGTCTTTAATTAGTATTCACTTCAATTACATTTTTTATTCATTTCATAAAAATCTGGTCTGGGTAGGGTTCTCATCGTTGTAAATAGCTGGCTAAATACTAAAATCTTAAAAATTATACTGGAGAGCAGTAAGATAATTCATGTGCCATTCTTCCAGATTTCCTTTACTGCTTTTCTGCATATCTTTTTCTTTCTTGTCTTGCTATCAAACTTAAAAGACTATGTTGCAGACTGGAGAAGGTTATATTTGAACTGGAGAAGGTTAAACTTTGCCAGAGCTGAATGTTTTATGTAATACTAGCCTTGCAGAGAACACTGAGGATGATAAACGCCGTGTAGTTAACTCCCTCTTATCGGGTCCTTTCTGTCCCAAGGACCTGAAGCACAATACTGAGCTGGAGGAGAAACTGCCCAAGAAAATCTCTTTTTTTAGCTTTGACTAGCTTTAGTTAGCCACTCACTAACTTTTTTGTTGTACTTAAGTACGTACGTGCAACCTAAGTGATAAGCAAAAGAAAGTGAATGGCTTCCCAGCCTACCTGTTATTTACTCATCTATGGAGAGCTTTTGCTGAAAATCCAGTGTTCTCTGTCTTTATTTGGACAGTGATGTATTATCCTTACCTATAGATGGAGAAGCAGAGATAAAGTGAGTAACGTGAGCTGAAGTCACATAGTGAGCCAATGTCAGTTGGTAAAATAGGCCTTTACTCTTCAACTACTCTTTTACATCCACGGTACTGCACTTCTAGAAAGTAGTGACACAAAAAGCTTTATTTCTGTGCACGGGTCTCAAACTAAGACGTGTGAAATGTGAACACTTACAGCCGAGTACTAAGTCAGGGTGAAATGAATAAGGCACTTCATCTCTCAGAGGCCACCTGCAAACAGAAAGGGACCCCTTGTAGGATACAGTCATTTATCAACCATGTGTGATTTTGCATTTAAGTATCACCTTATTAAGTTTAATCATTTACAGTTTTCATAGCATTTGCCATTTAGAGTCAATCCTTGTACAACATTGTTTTTGTGAGCTAACATCTACGTGTTCACATTAACGTGCAGCGAATGGTCCTGAAGCTTTGGTGTCCTCCATTTGCGTTGAAGCCATCACCACATTTGAAGCCCAAACACCAACTTTGGCTGTTTTCTGACTATATTGACTATTTGAGCTATTTTTTCCCTAACTCCAGTCCTGAGAAACTGTGTTATTTCAAGTACAAAGTTTACATAAGCTATGTTTATAGAAACAAGCATATTGCCCCTCAATTTTGGAGAGTCTGAAGTGCTGTGGACAAAGGAGCCAACGCTGCTTCACTGAGGTGGATGAAATGCCTCAGCTGTGGAGCTGGGCAGTCTGGGTTTTTTTCTACCAGACTCTCAGTCCTGGGCGAGCTGCCGCCATTTGGCACTTCGGAGGGTTTAGTGGTTCCACACAGCATCCCCGGGTCACCCCTGAGCCCACGGCTGTGGTCGGGCCTGGCGGCCTCTCACCCTACAGCCGCTGCAGCACGGGGCTTTGGGCAACGAGAGAGCAGCACCACGGCTCCCCAGCCAAAAACATGAAACCACCACCCGGCTGAGCTCCACTGCCCAGAGAAGCAGCGTTTGCCACCTCCGTGCTCGGCCCCCCCTCAGGAGAGGGGTTTCCACCATGAAGCCGTTGACGCAGCAAGAAGACGAGCACAACAAGAGACCAGCCCCGCCCCCCCTGCCAGCGAGTACCGGCACGCCTGTCCGCGCACCACTCCCTCGCGGTCCTTCCCTCACACCGCCTTCCTCCCGCCGCCACCCCCTG
>VXBL01007874.1:1013189-1058408 GCA_013400195.1 Aramus guarauna
GGCTCGTTGGTGGCTGTGGGCAGCTGTGGGCTTTCCTCAGGCGGCCTGGGCTTTCTGTTAGGCTGGGCCCCTGAGGCGGTGGCCTTAGGGAGGTTGTGCTCCCCACCTGGTTGGGCTGGCTGGAGTGCTGTTAATGGTACACTGGCGAGTGGATTTTGTGGATTTTGTTGCTGTCTCTAGGCTCCTGTGATGTGACAGTTAAGGTCAAGGAAGGTGGTAACTGTCAGTGAGGTGAAGTCGGCTAGCAGGATGGTCACCAGTCCAGGCTCTCTGAGTGTGGGGGTAGGACATGAGTCAGGGGAGAAGTTGTTAGTCACGCAGAGTCCTCACCTGGCACCAAAGAGAAAACCTGAACAGCCCTTACCTTCCTGCTTGCAACCTGCCGTGCTCTCCAGCATTTCATCTGAGCAATTTGCTCCTCTTGTGCCCATGCAGAAGGAGCAAGGTGAGAGTAGCCAGAGACTCCCAGGTAAAAAAACGAAAGGGATACAGTTCAGGAGGGCTGCCAGAAGCAAGAAGGGTGTAGCTCTGCCAATTTCAGACACCGCTGTACGTGAAGATTGGCAGGCAGCGACCATGGCTGCAGCAACATGCTGGGAAGAGACTGTAAGAAGAGGGACAGGACAAGGTCAACAGCTATTTTTCTCAGGAACTGCTTTGCGGAATAAATTCTCAGCAGGGATTGAAAGGAAAGAGCATAGCTCAGAAGGACTGAACCTCTCAGGTTTCCAGGAGAGTTCAGGAAAAAAAGGCAAATACTCCTTTATGGAAATAAAATCACAAATCCCATCCTTAGAGGAGGAAATTGGGAGCACAGAGAGACATGGCGTTTCCAGTTTGCCAGATCCAGAGGTGCTGCAACCCAGAAAGGGCATATGTAGTACTGAAATGAAAAGTACTGACTCCATAATGCAGATGCAAATCCCAGATCTAACTAAGAATTTGGGGACTCAGGAATCCTTGTCTGAACCAAAACCTCAGGAAGAGGTAGATATGCCAGAGAAGTTGGATAGGTGTTCTTTAATTAGATCAAGAAAGCCAGGGACACAGGAGAATGGAAAGAGATGCTTGAGCAAGAAAGATGGGACATCTTTCATGAAGCCAAAACTAGAAGGTTGCCGAGAGAGGGGTACATCTACCTTCTTAGAACTGCATACACAGCATCCAGAGTCCAAGAAAGGAGCTGTGAGTCTGCGGAAGAGGGGCAGAAGTGCACTGGTGTCACAGCAGCTACAGGGTCTGAGAAGCCAAGAACAACCAACAACCAAAGGAAGGGTGCACAAGCATTGCAGGAAAGAAGAGCAGCAGAGCTCAAACCCTCAGAAAGGAGCAGACAGCCTGGAAGAAAGTGGTAAGCACTTGTGCTCCATTGTAGAAGTATGGGTGCAGAATTTGAGCTCCCAGGACAAGGGACTGGTAAGACCTTGTTAGAAAGCAAGAAAACGGGAGATAATTTTTCTTTTGCAGATGTGTCTGTGTGTGACAAAGTCATGGGGGCAGGGAAAGGTGGCCTATACCCTATCTCACAGTACTTTTTAGTGGGTGTCTGCTAACTTAACTCAAGAAGTGTAGAGATAAGTGTTCGGGTCTGCTTACAATTCTGTGAAACCAGCCTTAGAGGACAACAGATTTTTAGGAAGAGGACAGGCTTTTCTTGAAGGAGAAAAGCAGATCTTTTGTACAAAGGAGAGGAGACCAGATAGACATTTAGGGATGGGGGGGAGGAGGAGGGGATAGCAGGAGCGCAGGCCCCGAATAAGATTTTTTTTTTTTTTTTCCCCTCAAAAACATCTTTTCATTTAAGCGTAGAAGGTCAGGCAGAAGCAGGAAAGGAGGCAGTAGTTTCAGCAAAGCCAAAATAAAAGATGGTCAATTCTTCATTCACCTCTATATTATTTGATTATTTTTTTAATATGTATCATGCTGTATTGTTTTAGTGCTTGCCTTTATAGAATGCTGGGTTTTGTTTTCAGACCTTTTGCTTTTTCGTTGTTATTCTCTGCAAAATCCTAAAAGATGTAGAAACAAAGATTGCATTTTGGTGTTTTAAGAGAGTGTTGTATCAAACTGGAACAATTTTTAAAGAGGATTTTTAAAAGTCTCATATTTTTTTTCAGGACAATTGCCTAAAATACATTCTTTTTATTTGAATGTATCCACTTTGAAAGTAACAAATATTTGCTGTATATTAGTAGTAGTAAATATTTTATCTAGAAACCATATTCTGAAAAAATGAGGTATTAAAATTGCATCTTACATCCTTTGAAAACTAAGATCTAAAAATAATATCATTCTACTAGTATATTCTTGAGTCTATTCTCCAGATGAAATTTCAGATGTACAGTTTTTACATCATATGTATTTGGTCTTAAATTAAAAAGTAATACTTTATAAAAATGCAAGTCCTGCAGTTTTCTTCGATCTTCTTGAACCGTTTGATGGATGTGATTGGACTGTATATCTGAAATGTATCACTATATTCTTATAAACAAGCTTTCCTATTACGGAGAATCTACTGTGTAAACAAAAGAATTTAAGGCTGAGTGTGCATACAGTATCTGCATTTTCTTGCCAGACTTGCTCTAATTTGGTTTCCACCTACGTTTTAAATACACAATTTCCAGTGTCCTTTTGACACCTTCAGGTTCTGTTCAACTTCGTGTTTTCTGAAGACAAAACATCATTTGTTACTGTAAGTCTGATAAATGGTAAAATTTTACAGAAATGTTTTAGTCTTACACAGTGTCATGTTCTTTAGTAGCCTTGAATGTTCTTTGTTCTCTTTATAAAATATTGCATTAGCGTAGTCTTTTTCCATTAGTGTCTTTAATGATACTTCTTTGTTTTTAATCAGCAAAGGAAACATGGAAAGCAATTGAGCAAGTCTGCAGTACACAGGCTGTGAAGAAGCTTAAGACAAATCGAAACAGATCAGAAGATTCCAAGGAAAAAGAACCTCATTATAAGTCTCTTATGGTTGCTACATTAGGTGGGACTCAAAGCAAGACCTCTTTATGCTATCCTGTAAGAAGAGAGTCTGGTGTGCTGTATAAAAAAAGGAAGCCCAGAATTGATCAAATCAAGTGTTTGCAAAGTTTTACTGAGACTACAGCTGAAAAAGTGAGAAACATATCCGCAAAATGTGATGCTGAACATTGCAGAAACGCCTTCAACCTTTGTAACGGCTTGCTCTGTGCAACAGAAAAGAATCCATTTGTGAGATTAGAGGCCTGTAGTTACATCGATACATTTGTGAAGTCTTCAGCTAGTGGAGCTTCCAGCAGTTATAAATTAAGTGGATTCTTCCATGTAGCCCAGAATAAAAGAAAGCATGGTTTTCTCGATGGTACTGTAGAACAAAGTGATATGAATTGTAGCACTAGTAGAATGCAAAATGAGAGATCACCCATAAAAGGTGGTTTATTTAACAGAGAAGAAAAAACTCAAAACAGAGAAGGCTGTATTTCATGCTGTCAGAGTGAAAATAGTAAGTGTTTAAGGGGAAAAAAGTGGAATATTGGTAGAAAGCCTAGAAAAAAGATGAAAATCACTGAGAAATCAGCAGTGCAGAAGATTTTCACAAACATGGCTAATGCATGTGGTGAGAGTGAGTTGCAAACAGAAGCAGCAGTTGCCATGTCAAGCTCCTTTGCAGTCTTAGGACTAAATCATAAAGAAATTACTCTGTCAGCTTCATGTGATCATACACCGAATCTTCATATAGGAAAAAATACTCATGAAGCAGAAAATGTGTCAGTCTGGAGAAAGAATAGTACCAAATTACTTGCGTTTGAAGATGGCTTTAAGAAGACATCGGAGCTCTCTGTAGCAGCAAAAGGAGAAAATTCAAACAGTGTGGTACATCATTCTGCTGCCTCAGGTAGCCCGAGAGTGCTGGCTCAGGTCCATGATGTTTCTAGTTGTCACAAAAGCAAGACAGATGAAAAGTTTAACAAAGTTAATAAGAAATTGCAGCGGTTTATCTGTCAAAGAACAGTACCTATGACTGGTAAAAATGCTTGGCCCTTTGAATCTTGTGCCAGGGCTTCTGAATGGGTTCATAAAAAGCATAGGTCCATCTCAGAAGGAAAAAGACATTTGAGGGTTGCATTTGAGGAATCCTTTGATAAAAGCAGTGTTAAAGCTGTAGGAAACAGTGCTGTGACTGGGAATTTGAAACAGTTGGATATGTCATCAGCAGAAATTAACAAAGAATCTACACATAAAATAATAGATCCAAATGCGAAATGTCTGAATTCACTTGAAACACCAGAATCCTCTTCCGTGGATATTTGTGAGACTTTGAAAATGAGCAATGAAAATGTGAAATCACCAGTTAGTATGGATAGAAGTGCCATGGCTTTTAGCCATCATGATGTGCAAGAAGTTAAAGCAACCTTCAATTTTACAACAAAACAAAAAGATAAAAATCAAGGAGCTGTAACCAAAAGAAACCTGACTCTAACAGTCCAGAATGGTACATCTACAGGTAACAAAACCAGAATAAACTTCAGCCATAAAGCATCAGTAGCGAACCACACATTTTCTGATGTAAAGCTAATGGAAGTATTGAACACTGGAAACCTGACAAAATTCAAAATTCCTTTATGCAGAAACAAACCTGAATCCAGGAAATTGGAATCTGTCCATTCATTTGAAAGAAAAACCTGTAGTCCACTAGAGCTTCTTGACAGTGCTAGTGTTTCAAGAAGACCGAAAACAGGTGAAGAGACTTCTTTGGTAAATTCCAAGCAGCAGCCTCTTCCTGTCACAAGTGATGCTACATCTGCAGCTTCTGTGAAGAAAACAGTGGTTGAGATCAACAGTAAGGACTTTAAGCATGATAGCCCTGAAATGTTTTCAAATGAGATGTCTGTACTTCCTGAACATTTTTCTTTATATCCACATCCTTTTCTTGACAGACAACTAGAGTCATCCATGCCTGATTTCTGTGGTGCTGAATGTGTACTAAAACCTAGTTTTCCTGATCATTCTTGGAATGCAGTTGACCACCCCGTTGCATTAGAAATAAATGATGACAGCAAATCAAGAGGGAATCTTTCACAACACAAAAGTAAAAATTTTCCAGATATTCTTGAAGCTTATGAAGAAGATGTTCTTGTCATTGATGTGATTCAGGATGACCCTGACCTTTTTGGAATCCATAATGAAGAGGAGCTTGCACTTGAAGACTGTGAAAATTGTCCTGTGAAGGCATCCTTCACTAGCATCTGCACTAAAGATGAAAAGGAAGACCTTAAGCCTGAGTATCCTGTTATCTCGGAAAACAGAGATTCAGTAGATGATAATTTTAGGTATGCATATCATTGTTTTTATTACAATAATCCTACATACTTTGTTCTCGTATTGGTATACTTTGGCAGTAGTGGTCAGGCTTCCTTAAAGATTTTTCTCTAATTTCTGGGTTGATTTTAAGTGTCGCAATTTGATTGAGGTTTGACAGTATTCTGAATGCATATAAATTAATTTGTCCTTCATAAGAACTAGGGTAAACTCGGAATAAAAGGAAAATGTAGTCCTAAAGAATTGGTTTAGACAAAGTGAAGTGAAAAATGAAAGTATAAACAAAGCAAATTTTTAAGAGTAATATTATTAATAAATAACTTGATTTTTTTAAAATATCTGACTTGATTTGAGGTAGCAGATATCTCTTTGAGGGTAGTTTTTTAAATTTTAAAGTGGTATAATACTTAGAAATGTTTTTTACTTTCTACATGTAGCTCATTCTTTTGCTGAATCTGTGTGAGTAAACGGTTGTCATTACAGTAGTATTCAATTCTGCAGTTCTCCTTCCCTGCTTTTCTCATATCCACAGACATGAATAGTTTCCAAATCTGTGATTTGGCTAATACATTATAGATGTTTATGATTCTACATCTTCATTCAGCAAGTTCCTGGTGTAAATTACAAGACATTAATGCTTTTCTGGGTTTTGAGATGATATTAAAAATCACGGAAAGGGAAAGAGAAGTTTAAAGTAGAAACAAACTTTTGTAAAAGAGGCAGTAGACCTTTGTGGGATAGATTAACTCATCAACTGTCTAGTCTGTTTTCTCTCTAAGTTTTGATACTTGTTTTTCATAAGTGAGTTTTAAGATTAAATTTTTCATCTTGTGAAGGAAAACATAAAGCTTAGATAGAAATAGTGCAAGATTTTCCTCTGAAGAGTAGTGGGTTTTATTGGGAGGGGTGTTTTAATTTTCTTCCTCTGCTCTTTCTGAATGGCTTTGTTATCCTTATTTTAAATAATTTATTTATTTTCAACATTGTACATTGTAACTACATTATAACTGCATTCTTTTTTTTCTTTTTTTTTTTTTACTCTTTGCTCTCCTCATCCTTTCCTCTTCATTAAACCCATGTGCAAAACAGGAAAGGAATCTTTTTTGTGGTACTGAACAGGTTTTTAGACATGAGAATATAAAACTTTCAGATGTTAATAGAATAAAAGTTCTGCCAAAACAAGCCTCTGAACTTTAGTCTTTAGTAGGAGCATCCAACTTCTTAAGCAGCTGCTAGGCAGTATCGTAGTAAATTTATTAGAATGAGAATTCATTTTGTGTACAGTGTATATTATATACACTGTATAGCAGAATGCATATTCACTATGTATTACCCCAGGGTAATAATGGCCATTCAGAGAAGGTTTCCAGCTGTGTCCAGACAGCTGTTGCACAAAATGGAACTTCATGAGTGTAAAGTTTGCTATTTATATAAATATTAACTGAAAATTTTATTGGATCTTGTAAGTACTTTGTAGGAAGAGCAAATATTTCCCTTAATTAGTAATAATACAGAGTTAGAGTACCATTATAACCATTAGATAGGTGAAACTGAACTCAACTTTTTTCCTGGTATCTGCAGAATTTGCTTACCATCGGTCAAGGAAAATAAAAATGCACGGTTCTTATTTCTTAGAATTTCCCATTAATTTGCTAATAAAGCAGGCAAAACCATATATTTTTGCTTTTTACCTTCCATAATTTGATGCAAACATCATTAGAAGGTGACTAATCATGGTAGCAGCCAGGACATATTAATGAACTGAATATGAGAATATTAAAATAAAGCAACAGATCTTACCACAGTTTTATCCGGTAGCTTGTGATGTCACCAGGTAATATTAAGAATGACCAGTTTATACTGTTGGTTTTTATTTTGTTAGTATTTACCAGATACAACTGAGACTTCAACTTTGGCCAACCAAAAAAAGTTATTATGCTGGTAGAATTATATCTCTGAATATGTTTTCTTGTTTGGCTTCTTATTTTATGCATACTCAGTTTTGCTTCATTGCAGTATTAGTTTGTAATGCCACTTCAATCTGTCAACGTAGAACAGTGAGTCAGAACTGTGCTATTGTAAACCATCTCTAACTTGTATAAATATTAGTTTATATGCATGTTTTGTTTAACATTTGGTTAATGTTAGCCATTATGCTCTAGATGAATGTAATGTAGGTGATTTTAGGTAGAAGAGCAACGCAAGCACTTAATGGCTTCACATGGTGGTTGCTGCTGAATGTTTCCTTTAACTGTACCAGTACATAGCTTTTGTTATGATTTCCTTTCAGATTAATAAGAGCAGGCAGATGATGATAGAAAGAATCTGGATCTTTGCTAAAACTGTTTTAGTGCATATATGCATGGGGATGGACTTCAGTACATTACTTCTTGTGTACTGATAATTTAGTCAGGCATTGGTATGTAGCAGTAAGAATTCTGCTAGAAGCAAGTTATTCTGAAAATATAGCTGGGTTGTTGAAAAGCTGTTTTAAAATGTGTTGAGTGTTACTTATGAGTTTAATAGCATTTAAGTTGTAATTGTAAAGGAAATGATTGGTGCCTTAATTTGTGGTGATTTTCCAACCACAAAAATCTGAGATCTAGCAGCTTGTCAAAATGACAGCTGCTATAATGAATACTTTTTATTCAAGTTTCATTGTGAAACCAAAGCACTGAAACTCTGTGAAGGATGTACCTGGTTGATTCAGCAACTGACACGTGTTCAGTGGCAACTATTAGCCACTGTGGATGTGTGACTATTAGTGTAGATCCATTTTGTTTGAGCTTTGAATTTAAACACTAAGGCGTGTTTAGCCAATGACCTTAAAAGCCAGAGAGTTTTTTCCCTAGTTCTGAAAATTCAAGGATAATAATTTTTGGCTTCCAAATTTCAGATAATGAGAGCATGTGTCCTTCAAGAGTAGAACATACTAGTCACAACAGTAGTTGACATCGAAAATTCAAATAAAGCTTGTTTCTTTTTTCTTTTTTTTTTTTTAAGCAAACTAACAAAGCACCCAACAACCAAAGAGGCACCTAACATTGCTACACATCTCTGACTTAAAGTTTCCTTATTATTGTAATTGTGTTTGTGCACGTGCCCAGAACCATGTCTCTGAAGAAGTAGATTTAAGTAGGACAAGCAGATCCTGTCTCTTAATCCAGGAAGATTCAGAAAAGGCTCTCTGTGTGTATGTCCTGACTGGTTTGATTCAGCTAGCATGCTCTGACCTTTAGGGTAAGTAGGACTGGTTATTCCTCTAGTAGTCACATTGTAGGAAGAGAAGAGTGAGTGCTGGTCACTTCCAGGCATTAGTTGCCAGTCATCAGGAAGGGATTCTGGACCTGCAGCCTGAATGCAGCAGCGAGGCTCAGTTTTTCATATACACTTGTTTACCATTTTCTATTGCCTACCCTGAAGTGACTCCCAACAGTACAGGCTTTTTAATCAATCATCTGAGATATTTCTTTACTGTCATGCAGGGAACCTAGACACTTAACTCTAACTGACATCTGGTATGTCTTTTCATCCCAGCAGAACTAGCAGTTTTAATGGATACCTTTGAAAGCGTATCAGCCGCCATTCTTGCTCTTAGGAGACTTCTGCATTTTACTGTTTTCATTTTTGAATAAAAAGCCTAAACTTGAATCCATTTTTCATATGCAAAATAGCAAACTGAACACTGTGGTTTGTGTAACATGCTGTAAAGAGAACTTTGTTTAAACTTCATCATCATCAGCATGCAAGAGCATCACGCATTTTGACATGGTCTAGTCTATCTCCATTTCTAGAGCTGTAAAATGTGTTAGCTTCTGGTTCTGTCAGTGCTCCTAGATTTGTCAGGCTGGTGAGCCACTGCCAAGTACTGTAATAAATGTAGTTTTCTGTATGTGTTTTAGGCACCTTCTTTACAAGAACTTATAAAGTGCTGCTGTAACTATTTCACACTATACAATTAGTAATATCTGGTAAAGATTTCAAAGTGGCTTTTGACCTGAACATGGAGATTTCAGTCTTTTGATGCTGTTAAATGTTTTCAGTTTTAAGCAACATTTATGAAGATGACAGCTTTCTGGAACTGTCTGCACTGCAATTTTTGCAGAAAAGAAAGTCAGTAGTTATTGTAGGCAAAATCACTCAAACTTTGTGTTTCACATAAAATCTAGGAGAGTGAGGAAATAAGCCTACAGAGAGCCTGTCTCTAATAAAAAAATCCCTCTTGTCTCTGCAATCTTGCTGTAACTTATTAAATTCTGCTTCTTAATGTATCTCGTGTATATACATAGATATCTGTGCCTGTTTGTATAGTTCCAAGTTACGCATGCTGGGGAACTTTTTCATTTCCACTATGCTGTTGGAAATTTTCATTGTTCCATTTTACTAGGCAGCTTGCTGTCATTATACTTGGTGCCATTCACCAGGTACGAGCTTCCAAAGTCTGTGATGATGACGTAGTTTTATATGTTCTGTATATAATAGTTTAATAGGTATTTTTACCTTCTGAGCTTTTCTAAGGAGAAATACTTTTTTTTCCCCAACTTATGTTTAAAATAGGTGAAGTAAGTATCTTTCTGTGAAGAAATGTTTTTGTTACTCTCTTTGAGATTCATTGATATGCAAATTGTCTTGAATATAAAATTGCTATAAATCACATTTTGTAGAAACTGATGAATTGTCTCATTAGCACAGTATTTCCATAACTTGCTATACAGAGAAGATTTCCCTTCTCATTATTTTAGGCAAAGGTGAAATGAGATAACGAGCTTTTACTGACAAATTTTGGGATTTGAAATGTCTTGGTTTTACTTAACATATTTAGGTGTGTATCTATAGGGATGGACATAAGAAAGCCAGAAGAGAGAGATAAGAACAGTCTTAAAACAGTTGTAAGTAAGGACTCTGTCCATAGCTAAAAGTATTACCGAAAACTTTAATTTTACATAACTGGTTAGATTAATTCTGCTTTTGGGCAAGATGGAAATCTTAAATGCACTTTTTGTTCAAAACAGACACGTTACCATACAAGAAGCTGGAATGTCGAATGATACTGAAAATTCCTGTGACTGGGTGCTAAAAGGTAAGAGTCTTTGGAGATTTCTGAGTGTGTAATCAAGAGAAGACAGTAACCACAAATATCTTCAGTGGCAAAACCTAGGATTTGTACTTTCTGCTTAAAATGAGAACTTGTCAGTTCAGTGGTATCTTTTATTGTAACAGCAACTTGTTTCCTAATGCATATAAAATGGATGTATTTTGAAATGGTACAAGCCTGAGCCTTACAGGGAGCATCTACTTCTCTGTGGTACTTGTCTGTTGGTAGTACTGGGGGTTTTTTCGGTTTTGATTGTGGGTTTTTTTTGACATCTCTGATATTTTAGGCAAGGAATTCTGTTAGTTGATGAGAAAATAGTAAGACACGGAGTACTGTGATACTGCTTTGGGGTCTGATTCATAATCTCACTTGATTGATCTCTCGTGTTCATCAGCAGACAGAATTTTATAATAGGGGTTTTTCCAGGTAGTACTTTGGGTTTTGCAGATGCTATGCTCATTCCTCTGACAAACTGTTTTGGTTTTGAAGGACTTTTTTAAGAGAAGGATACTTCCTACTTAATGTTTTTTTTCTTCCCATTTTAAGCAGAACAGTCCAACTAGGCAGCATCTGAATGTGATTAGTTTTGTTTTCTACAGCTTGCATACAGACCTACTATGCAAGGTATGGCTGATGTGGAAGTTTCTCTTAGGTATGTTGGAGGAACAGGATTTTGACTTTGAGCAGAAGCCCATTAGTGACACACTGGAGAAGGCAGAGGGGGCTGAACCTGGTTTTGAAGGTTCTCAGTATTTTGGGTGTCAGTTTGTCAGCTTGCTGTTAATGTATTGATTTTGCTGCAGGCTTGGAAAGTGTCTGTCACAGTACCTCTTGTGCTGGATTTTCATATTATTGTGTTGTATTCGTGTAGAAAGAGTGAGTGGTTTGGGCAGATGCAGCCTCCTGGAGAAAAAGGAGTGAATACTGACTGTTTGGAGGAGAAAAAGTTTCAGGTTTCAGTGACTAGAAGGCAGGATAAAACGTAATGAGAGTTTAAGAGCTCAGACACCAAGAAATAGGCACAAGTTGCCTGAGGAGGAGTAGGGAGGAAGCATATGGTTAGGCCTCTGGTGATATAAGGAGCCAGAGAGGCCTATGCCATGGTGTCTGAAGTACTGAGTGACTAAAGCAAACTTGGGAGCAAGTCTTGTGCTAACTTCTGCATTTTATTAAACTGTTTGTTGTTTTACTTCATGTTCTAATGAAGCTTGAGACTAAAAGTCTTTGGGTCTTTTTGTGGTGCTTAAAATAAAAACGTCCTTCTTCCCAGATCTGAGAAACTTAGTATCATATCATGCTCTTAGATTAATATTGCACACAGTAACTTATGTTTGATGTATGACTTTTTAAAAAGACCTGTACAGAACCAAAGAAAGGTGCCTGGTTTTGGTAATTACTGACACTTTTTGCATATATTTAGAAATACATATTACTGCTTTGGTGTCTTTGCTGCATAGTGAGGTCATGGCTGCTTGTCTCCGTGGCTTCACAGTCTAAGGGCAACAAATACTACAGTTAGGGTATTCTGGATGACATCAGTCCTCTTCATCTTTCAAGTGAAAATCTTGTGTACATTGTCTTCATGCAGATCTGTCTTGTACCGATGATCATACAGAGACCAATGACTATAAGATTAAAGCCTTTCCTGTAATAATCTGATTCTTTCTTCCAGTATCCTAACAACGCGGTGCACTTGAAATTCATTCATGTGATCCAATGAAACATTGAATTTCTTTTTCTATGCAGAGCTCTTCTATTGTACAAAAACAGCTGCTTGAGAAAGCTGCAGTCAGGTGTTCTGTTCATTTCCTGTGGCATCTGCAAAAGGTGCTGAAATTTCCTGATGCTGAATTCTCATTGAGTTTACTGTATTACAGGAATTAAGAGTTTCTCAGAGTTATCTATATTTAGTTCAGGGTTGCATCATGTCATTACGATTAACTTATCCCCTTCTCCAACAAAGACTAAGTCTTTATTTGCTTAGCAAATTACCATACGTATCTTTGGCTGTGTTTTAATAACAAAGCTTAACTGAATTTATTTCTAAAATATTGAATTAAATATTATATAAATAAACCTGTTGTACTGTTCTACAGGGACTGTTACAGAACATGCAGCCTGGATAAAATTTTAATTGCAGATTCAGTTTAATATTTATTTGAAATGGTTGGTGCTTTAAAGGTGAAATAATTTTACATACAAATTTCACACTTAGGAAGTCCTAGGAGTTCTTAAATGTCGTTAGTATTAAGGCTTTGTAATATTTTGGAAATAAAAGCTTTGTTGTCTTGTAGCACGGGAAACACATAAAATAATGTGTTTATACAATTTTCAGCTGAAGATATTAAAACCCACAACTCCTCCAGAGAAAGCAGTCCTTTGGGAGGTGTTAATGAGGACTTTCTTGAAGATGGGCAACTGAGAGAACTAGATGAACTTTTAAAGAGTTTTGACATGGATGAAAAGGTACTGAGAAATCATACTTTCTGTCACTAAATAGTTTAAGAAATTATAGTCCATGTAATTGGATAACTTTAATTTCTAATGCCAGTTTATCAACAAAATTTTTAATTTTCTGTAATAAAAAGAATATTAGCGTTTCATAGATTACTGTGCTATTGACAGTGTAAGTTTTGCTTAATGAAACTCGGGATTTTTACTTTGTCACTATTAATTCATTTTCAAATTTGAAATGAAATGACATTGTTATGTCATTGTTACAGTAATTCTGTATTACGAATCATATGAAAATTACTGTTCAGTGAACACTTAGGAGTACTACTGTGCATATGTGACATAGATATTTTTACATAACATGCCTAGTTTTAAAAGTTGGCCTTAAATGCTTCTCACCACACAGTCTCAGAAGGATGGGGTGGTGTTGGAAAGCTGGGGAGCTGCACAGCCGTCATGCATTTGAGGAGGATCATTCTGTGGCTCATTACTTGGGCAGAAGGGCCATTACTTTAACATACTGACTTCCTGGCAGTTCAGAGTGACTGTTAAACCATTTTCATGCTCACTGACTTTATCTGACCTTTCTACTCTGTCCTCCTTCCTCTAGATAATAAGTCTAGGTCTTTTAAGACTTGCTGAAGTTTTAAACTATTTACCGCTTTGATAATGGATTGGAATTTACATCTCTCTGCCACTCAGACATAGCTGCTGATAGCATTTACTGTTTTCCACTGCTTCAAGAGTGGATAATGGTTTTAACTGGATAAGTTAAACTGTAAAATTCACAGGGCTAAAACTGGTAAGTAATTGATAAGGTCGAACAGTAGGGAATCAGTTTCCCTGGCAAATTCGTTACTTAAAAGCAGAATAGAAACATTTCCTTCAGCAAATGGAATTGAGACTGCTAACATCTCATTCACAAAGTGAACAGGTGCTGTTTTGTTCCCTGGCCTCTTGGAAAGGGTAAAAGGGCCTCTCATATAGGATAGCTTACTGGAGGCATAGTACTTGTTGCCATATTGCCAGGTCAGTTCCAGTTGGGCTACTTTGTAGTGTTGTGGCTTTATAAAATCAGTTTCCTAATGTTTGTTTTTCTGTGCTGTGTTGGACAGCAGTAAACATGTACAACTAATTTCACCCAAACATCAAACTTAACCAAACTTGAGCCACAAAATACATGTTACAGCCCTAAACTGATTCCTGTATGTGGATGGAAAACTAGCTGTGCAGACCTGGGGAGGGAGTGGAATGGCAGAAGGCTTGTTGCAAGTATTCTACCATTTGGGGTGATTTTTGGGATTTGGGTTTTTTGATGGCTTTTCCAATGAAAAATGCTGTGAGAAAGACAAAAACTAACCATGGAGAAAACCCTACAAATATTTGGGGAACTGGTAAAATGAAGTTTGGAAATCCCATGAGAGCATATCTATGTGTAATTCTTTGGCTATCATAAATTAGTGATATAACGTGCAGTTCAAGTTACTTCATGAGTAATGGACAAAACAAAGCCAGGATTTGATGACTTTGTCTGGTATCAGTCTTTTCAGATTCTCACCCCCAAATATGTTAGGTGCTGTCTTTTTTTTTTTTTTTTCCTCCATATCTTTGGGGATTTTTTAGTTATACACCGTGGTACAGTTTTAATTTTTCATTAAACTTGATGGAGTGTCTTTTGTGGTTTCTACACATCTGTTAGGCACAGTTAAAATTGGGCAATGGTCCTAAAAATTGCAGGGATTATCAATGGGAACAAAGAGAAGTGAAGACAATCATGTCACCTTTTTTCCAATGAAAAAGATCACTGTTTCAGAGATCACAGAGTATAACGGCAGTGTGTCCATTTAAAAAGATGGTGTAAGAGTAACCTGACAGTCCAAATTACAGTTTTTACAGTCAAGACTACATAATCACACCTTCCAACGATTACTAACAGTTTTAAGTCTGTAGTGTAAAGCGTAACAGGCTTAGTAGTGCTTTGCGTATCTGAAAACACATTTTAAATATCTTCACAGTTCAGGTTTGCAGATGGAGTGCCTGATGTTAAACAAGAAACAAAGGGTGAAGCTGAAAAAAGGTACATAGATATATGTATATTCATGTAACCTATGATGTTCCCCAGGTACTGCACAAATGAAATACGATGTTTTTACCAAAACATCATCAGCATTTTAATTCAATTTTTCTATGTTATTGTGACTATATGATTAAGAAAATAAATATGTGAAATAACATAATTTCACTGTGCAAAGTATGAGACAAGTATAGTCGTAGCCTGACAGGACAATAGATGTTATTTTGTCCTCTGGATGGTGACAAAATATGTCCACTTTATGCCAGTGTCTCACCTTGGCATCTCAATGTGAGTATAGCATAATACACATTTCCAGACACAATAGCACTTACTAGAACATTTTAAAGGGGGCGGGGGAATCAGTGAAACTTTCAGCTTTCTTTTCTGCCTCTTGGGACTTTCTAAACTGATGAAAGAATTGAAAGATCTCATTCAAATTCAGGTTGACATATTTGAACAGCAGTAGAAAAAGGCACTTAAAAACTTGGCATGTGAAGTTAAGCGTGTGCTTTGCTGTTCTGCTAGCTTCAAGCTATGCTTAGTGTTTATTGTACATATGACAGTGTCAGACTAAGAAACTTCCATTCATCATCAGTCCAAAAGCTGAATAGGACTTTGTAGAAAAAGTATACTTAACTGATGGAATACTTAAGTAATTAGAAGAGAAATAACGGATATTTCGGAGTCATTTTCACAATAATCAAGAAATCCTAGCTGGCATAGAATCGGGTATTGCTTTTTTCCACCACCAGTCACACTTCTGTGACAGGCTTGAAGTGTACCAGAAGCTCGTTAAATGGAGAGTACTGCATCTTTTCATTGATCCACTAGAGAGCTCCAAGCTCCTCCTCCTGGTAAAACACTTATTTAAATTTAGCTTAGTAGCATCAATAGTTCTTTATGCTGTAGACTGAGTAGATTATGCTGGTTAAAATATGTTTGTGCAAGTGATACCGCATTACTTAACTTCCTTAGTTGATACGCAGCACTCTCTGTGGTTAGAGAAAAGGCATTTATTCCTTCATTTGGTGTCAAATTATTTTCTCTAGTTTTACTCAAAAATGTTACCATTGTAAAGTTTCCTCTAGAAGAAAACATAATTACTGTTCTTACTTAGCAAACTCTACTTTTAGTGATGCTGTTAATTAAATGAATTGATGGTAGAGTTTACAGTTCCTGGTAAAATTGTGTGGTTTCATGCCTAAATTAAAAAGACTGGATATTATTGTCCTGAAGATAAGCTATGAAAATCCTGTTGTGTCACATCTGAGGCTGGCATCACAAGGAAGCATAGGAAAAATTTTACATGATAACTTGAAAATTCTGAGTAACTAGATCTGCAGATTTTTCTTCCTCTGGAGACCAATACAATATATTGACTAGAATAAAAATGAAGATTGATATTGAATTTGAGTATATTACATAGAATTTATTCTTCTTTGCTGTAGCACTTTTATTTCAAACTGTATTAAAACCAGCCTTCAATTTAGGAAAAATTTGAATTATCCTGGCTATGAGAAGTATTAAATAGCTAGAAAGTGCCCCTCATAAGGGATAGCAAGTCTATTTCTGTCTCCAAGCAGCAAGCGGGCTGAAATGTCCTTTGTACTGAATTTAGATTCTTGATTGAAGGGGTGAGAGGAGGAACAACTCATGAAAGGGGATTTTGTTTTCCTGTGGCTTTATTTACAAGTAAGGAGGAGATCACAAAGTACCTTGCTAGCAATATTCGTAGCTTATTTTGGAAAACATCACGTTTAGTAATTTAATTATCTGGAATATACATATTTGGGAATAGTTAAAGGCAGAGCAGTCTTTAATTGGAGTTCCCTTTGAAATCACCTAAATCTTCTTCTGAGTCAGTTATTAGGAAAGAAAACAGTTGGCTCTTCACATGTAATCCACAGAGCTTTTGAAATTAGTTCTTTGGCAGATACTGCATAACACACTACTGAAAAGTAGATGCTTCTTCAGAGGTGACGGAAATCATCTCAGTCTTCCTGTTAGCATAGTGAAAAAAACCTGGAAGTGGTTCATGGGTGTCTCTTCTACTTACTTACTGAATTTCATACAGTTACACTTCAGGACAGAATAATCTCAGCTAAGGTCATAATTAGATTGGACCAGGCAATGAGAGTAATGAACTGCTAGCTATTTAAATTTACAGCAAGTTTTTAAATGTTGTGTAAATTATAAAAGATGATAATTTCTTCAGTAACCTTAATCCTCCTTTTTAGGCATTTAGTATATGGGAGAAGCACTTATTTAAGTTGGTTAAATAAATTTTTTTGTTTTTTAATGCTTAACAGTGACTGTAACTACAGTGATCTCGCGAACTGTGAATTGCTATCAGGATTGCATCCATCACATGCCCCAAAAGTAAATGTCCTCAGTGAAGCTACAGTGATGAAACCCCGGACAAATGGTATTGGTGAACCCTCTAGAATTTATTTTTACATGTGTTTTATTTACCTATAAAATCTTAAGGAATTTCTTCAATTCCTGAAGGCATTGGCTGGAATTTGTTTTAGTTTGCATACACAGAAGGAAAAATGCAAGCTCCCATATGATAGGTTAGTGGGGTTTGTTGGGTTGGGTTTTTTAGCAGAATCCTATTTGGTAGGGTCAAATAGCAAGTTCTGAGATACTTTAATGGTACAGCAGTGCCTGCATTCTTAGTAAGTTGGCATATTGCGTTTGAGCGATGTTATTGGCAAGTAACTTGTTTTTCTTTGTGGTCAGAGAACGTGAGTGCAGGTTTTCTTGGTTGTTTATTATCTGTTGGCAAAACTTAGCTAAGGGATTTGCCCACCTTGCCAAAGGTCAGAACCCTTTTTTTTTATGCCAATTCAAACATTTGTGAGGCAGTCGCTAGACCAGAAGAAGGAAATGATCTAGATTTAAAAAGCAGCGCTTAATTTTGACCTGGTATATTTCACAACTGGGACAGGTACCTCTTAAATGTCTCTGCCACTAGAGAAATCATAATGTAATGGAACTGTAGTCAAAGTTTCCTTCTCTTTTTCTCTGCACATAACAAATCTGACATTTAACCTTACATAAATGCATAGTTTTATTTGACATACAAGATAGAGAAAACCAAGAATTGATTGCTTATGGATAGATACTGCATTCTGTTTCTTTGCAACAGCTGTTTTGGAAATTAATGGTTTTAGAATTAGTGGTTAATATGGATGTTTATAAACATGGATTTCTTGAACCGAGATCAGTGGCAGAGGTTCTTGCTTAGTTTCAAATTATACTGCCAGTCTGAGCTTGTAGAATGATTTTTATCATCATGTCGTTTAACAATATTTTCAGGAAGTGCGAGAAACACAGATGCTATAAAAAGCAACTGTGAAATATGTCTCTAGACTATAGCAATTTCAAATGGCTCATGTCTTTTGCCTCAAAAGCGTATACACCTTCTGAAGAATTCTTCTAAATCTTCCTTCTTAAAATTACTTGAAACTGTTGCCAAAGCAAGAGTTTCGGTGCTAGGAGAGGACAAAACAGCCTCTTTCTTTTTTTTTTTGTTGTTTGTTTGTTTGTTTGTTTGTTTGTTTGTTTGTTTTACCCAGAACTGTGCAGGCAGGATTGGCTATTTCACCTTAGTGCTTGTTCCTCTATAAATTTGACAGTCAGTCAGCAGGTAGATACAAACTGTTGAAATGACCTGCTCAGAAGCTCAGTGCTGTGGGGACAGCAAGAGTCTAGAAGAAAGACTTCTGAGCTCAAGTTCCGAGAGGCATTTTTCTGCAGCTAGTGGATGACTCTTTTCTCAGTCTTTTTCCTGTCACTAAATTTATCTAATCCTGAATTTGCCAAATTGACCACCATCACTGCACAAAATTATGCACCTGTGACAGTACATGACATTTAGATATTGTATCGTTCTACATTATATTTCTCTTTCCTATCCTGTGATAGTCCTATCTGTTTAGAAAGACCTGCAGATTAAGAACCAGGTACCTAGTGCAAGTCTGTAGTAGAACATACATCATTATTGGATGCTCTTCACTAACAATAGTTTGTCAAAAAGGGCTAAGCATCTTACTTTTTGAATACCCAATACTTTAAGGGGCCAGATGGTAACCCTAGAAAGCAAGGCATTCAAAAGCTCTTATTTCTCTTTAGATACGGAGTTGAAAATTTGAACTTTTATCTTCCATTAGCATTATTCATTTTTTTTTTTCAGAGAAGGAAATCTATTATCATTAATAATTGAAGTTCTAAATCCAAGTTTCAGTGTTAAGAGACCAGTAACTTAACATTGGACTTATCTTGATATTGCACTGCTGAAAACATAGGGTATTAAAGGTTTTATTTCAATTCTGGAAAAATGGTATAAACTTACGGCTAGTGATTTGAGAATGCAAAGATTACTAATAACGTGGTAGGTTGGGGTTTTTTTCCTTTTGAAATTAAAACTTCTGGCTATTTTTATTCCATTTCTCTTATCTCTGTAAGTTAGATTAGAAACTTTGGATAAAGTAGTGAAGTTTTTAATTTAAATGTTCTTACTCTTGGAAGTTTATGCAAAGTCTTGGTTTTAGGATAATTACGAAAACTGTAACTTAAATTACTGGCTTTAGATTTTATTAATCAAATTTTCATTAATCATTGCTGTGACTTGAAGGAACTATATATATAAAAGAAAATAAGATAAATGAGAGTGGTTTCAGTATCATTTGTTTTATTACATGATCCATTTACTGCCCTCATCCTAATTTTTAGATTACAAATTTTCAGGAAAAAGTCCTTTACTGCCGTTGCAAAATTATGGAGATTCTGAGCCATGGAAGATGGAAAAAAATGTAAATGTGAGTTGTTAAACCCTTAATGATTTCTGATCCTGTGGCACTAATTTTGTTACGGATATTCAGTCAATTCGCCATATATCTAGTCAGAAATTATAAGTCTATGTATTTATGTTTCTACTCTTCTGAAGATGCTATCACTGAGTAAATGCAATTTCTGAGAACAAAATCAATGATAAGGGGACAGCTATTCACCGTGGAGCTTTGTTTATTTCTGTTTCCAGCTCAAGCAAAAATCAAATAATGCTTTATGGTTTGTTGTTTTTGTAGAACTGCAGACAAGGTTTCACATGTTTAAAACAGACTGCATTATCCAGTGTGCTGGGCACTGAAAAAGGGTAAAGGAAATTGATGTCCCAGAATTCTCAGACTGCTATCCAGAGCCATGCAGGAGTTTGTCACCTTTCTTCTTCCTTTCTACTCCTTGTCCATCTCATTTAGCAGTTCTTACGTTGTTCTGTCTGTGGTCTTCAAGGCAGATTTTTGTTGTGTTAAACACTAACAAAACACGTGACAAGGCATTAATCTTGGTCTGCTTTGAAATCCTGCAGATACAATATAGAGATGAGGGTTATTTTAGAGCTTTAATTGTAGATCATATATTTTTTGCTTTTGTTTAGAATTCATAAATATTTTTAAATTTTAAAAAAAAAAAGCATGCTTGGTTTCAAAAAATATTATTTCTTGGATTTTTTTCTGCTTGTTTTAATTTTATTTTATTTTAGGCTTCTCATTCAGTCCAGCGGATCCTCGAGATGATTGAATTGCCCCGTAAATATTGCAGATTTTATTTTATGACTTTGCGTGGGTGTGAAAGAGCAAAATGTTGGTTTTGGCATGTTCCTGAACAAGGGGATGAAAAGGTAAAGAGATTTATTGAAGAAAGGAACAGATTGTAAGTGTGAACACTTTTTAAATGCAAAATGATATCTCCTGTGTTCATTTATATATGGAAAGGGAGTAAATTTCAGAGATTGATGGATCAAAGAAAAAGTTCAGAAATTCTTCCTCTCAAGGTCTTTTTAAGTTCTTTTTTTTAAAAAAGGTAGAGTTTTTAACTAGTAGACTTTTTAAGAGAACAGACAGCAGCAACAGAGCAAGAATTAAGCTGTACAAATAGAAAGTAGTAGAATAGGGAGATTCTGAGACATTTCTATCCCATGCATCAGAGACCTATAAGTAAACACAGATTTATGTGTATTCTTAAAGTAAAAAAAACAGTTGTGGTATATTACTGTCTGCAAGTTTTATGCAACAAGGGCATGTCTGTTTAAAGATGCTCTAATGTCCTTAAATGGAGCAACAATTCTCATAATATTTGCAAGCAAAAATACTTTTCCAGTGGTGGGCAAAGTAGATGTGTTTTCAAACCATTTAACAAAGAAATTATGAGTCTAATACTTCCAAGAACTGTGCAAGGCAAGCTAATTGTGCTGTCATGTCATAAGATTTTGGAATTGGCTGTATGAAACTGAGACTTAGGTGATTCTGGACGTCACTTGGAAGCAAACAAAAAGATTAAAACAATTAAAAACAAAGGCCTAAACTTGTCTTCCTCAGGTCTTAAAAGATTTATTTCTTATCTACCATTTTATTGGTATGAGTAAGATTTGATCATTGGTGCCATTAAGTAAGAAATTACAGAATCAAAATGTAAAAAAAAAAAAACTTGTGGTGAACCTGTTGGGCATAAATACTTTAAAAAAAAAAAAAAAAAAAAAAAGAAGNTGTGAAGCTTGTGTGAAAAAAAGAAAAAAAAAAAAAAAAAAAAAAAAAAAAAAAAAAAGTAGCATCTAAAGGTGCTTATAGAATGATAGAATGGTTTGGGTTGAAAGGGACCTCAAAGATCATCTAGTTCCAACCCCCCTGCCATGGGGGGGGGTTATCCATCTCCTTGCTATCTTAAACATACTGTGTCAGAATTTTTAAAATACATCAATATAATTTGGGTTTCGTTTTCTTAATGTTTTCTCTTTTCCTTGTTGTTTCTCAAAAAAGAACTATTTTTTTCCTAATGCTTTCTTTGTAACTCCTTTGAAAGTGTATATGACAGCTTAAAAATACTGAGATTATTTGAGAATAATTTTGTATGGGTCATTTTCCTTTTTCCTCAATTGTAAAATATCTTTGGCAGGCTGTAGTGAATATCAGTAATTTTCAGCTAGTATCTATGAATTATGGTTGATAGTGCTTCGTTATATACAGACACATTAAAGAATTAAATTATTTGCCTAAAACTATTAAAAATCCATTCCATTTGATTTTACTTATGGTGCAGCACTCCAGCACACTTACTGTTCTGCCCACCAAACCCAGCCTAACTTTCTTGGTAGTCTGGAAGTATACTCTGGGTTTTGTTTGTTTATGTATTTATTTATCTTTTTAGAACTATCCATTTAAAAATGATAGTGGGCCAAGCACCTCATGGTGGCACCAAAGTACATAAATGGAAGACAGGTAAAGCAGCAACAAAGTCGTCAAGTACAGGGGAAATAAATCTCTTTAGGAACTGTTACGCAGACTGGTAGTCCACTTGCTTAATACTGTGTTTTCAGTCATGATTGTTAGGAGAATTTTTGAAGGGAAATACCTTTCCCCATAATGGAAATTCCATCCTTTTTATTAAGTACCTGTTTGATGCTGTATGGCTTAACCTACTAGGTTTTAGTACTCCTAACAATTGGTAATCACACAACACAGCAGTGATGTAATTCATAAAAACATTGTATGTTTTGAAAATTGGCATACTCTTGAGCTCAGCAAGTTCTACAAGTTACCATATTTTTTTTAAAGTTTCCTTTAATTTCACACAGTGAAATCTCTTTTGTATTAGGCAAAGTAAACAAAACTATTAAGACTGTTTTAAATACTCCCCAAAGTATTTAAAAGGTGTATCTTAATGATGTGTATAAGTATCTGATGGTAGGTTGAAGAAGATGGATCCAGACTCTTCTCAGTGGTGCCTAATGAAAGGGCAAGAGACAGTGGGCGTAAATTGAAATTACAGGAAATTCAATTTGCGTGTAAGAAGAAACTTTTTTTACCATGAGGGTGGTCAAACACTACAACAGGTTGGCCAGACAGGTTGTAGAATCTCCATCCTTGAAGATATTCAGAACCTGACTGTGCATGGTCCTGAGCAACCTAAGCTATTTGACCCGGCTTTTAGCAGAAGGGTTGGACTGGATGGTTTGGAGAGATGCCTTCCAACCTCAGCTATTCTGTGATTCTGCTTATGGTTTTTACCACAATACTTGTACTATGTAGTATTGGCTTGAATGACACTTCGGACTGTAGGATAGATAATAATTGCACAGTTACAACAAATAAATGGTTTGAAAACATGTCTTTATGAAAACTCTATTTCTTTGTTTGATTTTTTAGTTTTGTGCACCATACTCAGTAACTTTTTTGGACTCATGTTGTATCCACTGAAGAAATGGTAATTTTTTTGTGACTTCTTACTGTCTTTTTCCTCCATCCTGTGAACCTCTAACTGGAAACAAACGGGATGTGAAATAGGAAGTTGTTTTTTTTCTTCGATTAATGTTGTCTTGCTGCTTCACAGCCTTGGGTGTATGCTTCTGTTGTGGTTTGTTGGTTTTTTTTGTTTTTTTAAATCTGGCTTCCTAAAGAAATGAGACTTAAAGTTGCAGTCTCCTTTTATTCCTGTCTCTAAGCACCTTTAAATAATTTTTAACCTGTTGGTCAGTTTCAGCCACCTTTAGTATGGAATATGCGTCTCAAAGGTGCCACACGGTTCATAAGCAGAATGTCTTGATAAAAAGATCCTGGGTTTTGATCTCACTGAGCGAAGGGCTACAGCATGGGGTTTTCCCCGCTTACTAAATATCAGTTACTAAATATCAGAGTGCACACTAACTGGGAGATGCTGAAGGATGTCATAAATTCTGGTGCTTGTTCTTCTGATTTAAGTACCTCTGTGTCACTGTAGTAGAACATTGTTCTACTGGGCAGTTGGTTGCTTGTATAAAAAACAAAGTCCTTTTGTTATGGCTTTTATTAAATTGTCATGTTAAATGAGTTGTGGAATCAACTGATAGGTGACAGAATAGTGTGATCTATGCTACCTTTTGGGAATTGTCTCTTTAATGTATCTGCATTCTAAATCCATTATCATTAACTCAAAAATGTGAGAATCTCTAAATTTTACATAGTCTGTAGGTTCAGTTACACCTTTTATAAATTGAAACAAATAAATCAACTGAAGCCTCCTAGAAGCTGTAAACTAAGCACACTGTTAGTTTCTTTTATGAATGTAATATGTCCCATGATTAAATACTACTACAACTGGATTTTTCCAAGCGATTTCACTAATATTTGGATGAGTCAGAGCTCCAGGTGCAGTCTTGGCTTTTTTGAGGGAGTCAGTCCAAAGAAGGAGGAAAATAGATTCCAAAAGCAAGCAAGTTAATTTACATACTGTAAGCATGTGCTAAAGTTTGTTTTGGAAATGCCCTCAGCCACCTGGGATTGTAGATTTGGATTAAATGAGTTAACCCATTGCCAAGGGACACTGCGTATATATTAATGATCAAAGATTCTACATGATTTTCCAAAAGGTGCATGTTTAGTCTATAGTTCAACAATATTATGACACTATTTCGAAATAAAAACAATAAGCTTTATTTATGATCAACATATTTAGAGGTACAATTCTTGTGGTGTTTGACTTGATGATCTGAACAGATTAACAATTTTAAGAAAAGAAAGATGTCTTGGCCACAAGTCAGTATCTTCTGCTTTGATGACAATTCATTTGCTGTGTAACAAATTCTGTGAGTGGATCCTGCCTAATTTTGAAGTTGCATGTAAAAATAAACCCAATTCAATTCTGTAATAACCTGACTACAAATTTAGGGTGGGTTGTGTCTTGATTTTTCATTATTTCACAAAATAGTATTAAATATGACCCGTTTACATTGTTGTGCAGAAAGACTGTAAATGTTTCAGAAGTGACAAAGGGTATCTGAAAGGATGATTGATTTTTTCCTAACTTGGAATTCTAAGATTTAATCTCAGTAGTCTTTATTTCTTCATCTGCAGAGATGGAGCAAAATGTGTAAGTATCACAAAGCTGACAGCTTAAGATGTTAAGACGAGAATGTTCCAGTACCAAGTAACATACTAAAATATCTAGGTGTGGATTTTATTTTTTTATTTTTTAATCAACTGGGTCTGAGGTGAAATGGTTCACTAAATCAAGTTAGGTCTGAGTTTTTTCTTCTGTATCTCTATGAGTGATTCTTTGTGATGATCAGTGTTACCAACTTCATTTCTCTGTGATTTTTGACGTCTTAGTTGGTACATTCATGTAACTTTTGTTTATCGTGTTTTCACTTTCACCTTTTTGCCTCCCTTGCTCTGTTTATTTACAGTCTGCCACATTTATACTAATTCCAAAGTATCTGTATTTTCAAATTCTTTTTTGTTTGTTTGTTTGCTACAAGTATATACACACATGCATGCAGTTGTGGTCCCAGCAGCATCTCTCCCAAACCTTTCATCTACGTTATTTTTCTATGCCTACAGACACTATTACCTTCTTATACTATTTGTCAGTATGACAATAGAAGCAATGTAAAGTTTGTTTCCTTACAGAACTCATGTTTGTGAGTAGTTCTTTTGTTTGATATAAACTGAGGTTTTACTATAGATTTCTTTTTCCTCTTTTTCTAGATTTGCATGGCAATACTTAGGACATACATTAGTATCAAAGAATCAGGCCTTCTAAAACGTGCAGGTACGATATAGTAGTAGCTTTTGATGTATCTTTGATACTTAGCTTATTTGAAGCAAATTAAATAGTCTGTCAGGAGAGAAATGGGTGCCACTTCAGCAGTGAATAAGAAGTTCTGATTTCAAAGGAATATCATTCAATCCATGTGTTTTCATGTTCCATTTTCGTATTGATGCTAGGTATTGCAATATGGTTGTTATAAATCTTACTTCCACGAAAAATGAACCCGGCCCGAATGGAACTGGGCTTGAGAATAGAAGTTAGTAACTGCGGCAAGAGGGAGGTTTAACAGAACCAAAATTTTGTTCAGACACTTTTGAACACCCTGGCCAAACATCACAAATCAAAAACCTTTAGAATTAAGCTCTTGAAATGAAGTGCTCTTACGGCACCCAAGCAGCTTTAGTTTAGTCCTTTGACGTTACCATATATGCAAACAATTACAATCAACTACAGTCCCTAAAATGTGTTAATGCAGATCCATCTGAGCTTTTGAGTTCAGAAAGGGCTACATTTTACTCTGGACAGTCATTCCTTTTGTACATGTGCTGAGCAGTCTTAAGTTTTTGCAAGCTTATTAGAGTGTATATGCCTGTGGGATCCCGTTGCACCCTGTGCAGTAATGTTCCCATGCTGGCATACTGAGCGTTGTAATGAACGTAACACTGGGCAAGACCATCCACCGTGGTAACACTGCACTGCACTTCCTAGAGCTTCATGTCTGGAAGAGCCTTACTACCTTGATGGGCTTACCAAATCTAACCTGGTTTTCTGCATTTTTCTTGCGCTGCACCAAATCAGCTAAGCTTTCTTGAAACCCACAGAACTTACGGTGCTCAGCTCAATGACATGAGATATTTCAAAATACTCATTGTAGGTCTAGTAAGGTTAACACTGTATTCAAACTGGATCCTTTCACCCATTTTTCTCCATATTCCTGTCCCATAACGTCCTGGATAATTAAGGTTGTTAGACTGCATTTAAAATTTAAGGAAATAATTTGTTTAAATAGCTAGCATCAGTTAGCCCAAAGTGAAATTATTTTAATTGCTTTTTCAGTCCAAATATTTGTGAAATATTACAGAGAAGTTACTCCTGGTATGGAATTTGATTCTCAAGTGCTGAATGATCTTCTTATTTCTTTGCTCAAGAACTGTTTGTTGCGGGAGGTATTTCAGATACTGAATGTAACTGTACGAATCAATGCACTGGTAGGTGACCTTGTAATATTTTTAAAATCTTTGATCCATAGTTTCTTAGTTTTTTGAGTACTGTGCCATTTGTAGTAGTAAGTTGGGGTTTTTTACTTTTGTACTCAAATCTTGGGGGAAAGAAAAGAACAGAGTTGCGAAACTTACTGTGCTTTTTTTTGTCTAAATTAGCCAGCTGTAGATGTTCTTCTGCAAGTCTTTGAGCATGTGGCTTCTTTGAATATAAGAGACGCTGTGCCTACATTACTCAGTACCTTTTGTAAGGTATGAGTTTGATTGTACTACTGCTACTTGTTGGAATTTCTGAGATACCTTGCCTCTTTTAAAACTCAAACATACCACTTTAAAAATATACTACTGAAATATTAAAGTTATATTGTGACTAGCTGAATTTGTGGTAGGGTTTTCCATTTATGCCTTATTTTTTGACTGTAACGTGTTTTTCCCACAGTTGTTTGCCACTTGCTTCTGGAAATACTTAAGTGATCACTATTCTTTGTATGCTTACTTTTCTTCCTGCTGTTCGATATTACAGCTCATTGATGCTGGTATGTTCCTTCAGTTTGAACATTTTGACTGTATTATTAAGTTCCTTCACCAATTGCAAGTTTCCAGTCAGGAAGTAAATATTGTTTTGGACATAAAATCCAGGTATGTCTTCAAGGAGTTCTTTTATAATTATATCTGCCTAGTTCCTTCTTCAGGTTCTATTTTTATAAATTTATGTAAAATCAATTAGGAAATGCAAGTTTAGTGTTTTGGATAAAATACTATCATATCATGCCTAGTTGTATTTTAAAGTGCTGTCAGTCTACTGTGCTTCAAAGATTGTTAAGTCAAAGCTGAGATTCTGACCACAGTTATGATTAGTTTTTTCCATATTGATCATCATTGTACACTCTGTTCCCAGCTGTGCTATGAGTTTATGTAACTGTGGTCAAATTAGAAACATCGTGGTTTAATATATCATTTAGGCCTGCATAAGCAGGCAGTACTTCTGCAATAAACAACCCTTCTAGGCAATAAGAGGATTAGTTATAATCTGAAGTAGTTTTCTAGTTTCATTTACTTTGCATCTGCATAAACATTTGTGACAACACAACTAGGGAGGAAGGTCATTTTTTTATTTTTTTTTTTAAGTACTGCTGGATTATGCTGGGCAAATTGTGAAATGATAGCCCAAATCCGTTCCAAAACTACTGATATATCCCTGTCACTTGCACAAGATTGTGATCCTTTTTTTAATATATCATCTGCATCATAGACGCACATACAAGTTGAGAAACTAAATTTGTGATTCAGAAAGCAACCTTTGATTCTTAGAGGAAACCAAATATGCAGCATCTACTGTGTGGAAACAAGCCATCCTTGTTTCAAGTGAAAGCACTGTAGAAATTATTTGCTGCTTTTCATACTTTGCCAATGTAGCATCTTTCAGACACGAATCTCGGTGTTTTACCAGTGCAATTTACCACACACGTTGGAGGTAATTTTTACCATTGTTTCAGTGGCAGCGACAGAATAAAACATTGTGTTCCTAGGTATTTGAAGCTGAATAGCACTCTTTCATGTAATTTGTTTGTTTGTTTTACTTTTATGTCAGAAATACATATGATACAGTTCTGCATTTACTTAATGGATTGCAAGTCTTATTCATACCTTTTCCGTTATATTTCTACTGAGATAAGGGAATATTTTCTGTGAAAACAGCTCTGCTCAATTACTTGCTTAATAGACATACTGACTTCATTTGGCATGATTGTAAATGTCTGTTTTCAGTGCCCAGTTTGCATAGTGTAAATAGGATCAAAAATCATAGCAGTTTTTATTTAGTTCATGTATGATAATTTGTTGATCACCTTCTGCTAGTGCATACTTTAGTGTTTAAAACTCAAACATACCACTGTTTAAAATTAAGTATTAATAGTTCTTTCTTATGGAAGATTTCAGGAAAGACATTTTGAAAAGAACTGGCTTTTTGACTTCAGCTTGGCAGTGGCTGAAATTCAGGTACAGTATGTGCATTCTTCAAGCCTATTGGAATACTTAAACCATGACTACTTCTAAACTTACAAGAAACAGCAATTTGTACATAATTTAAAATTAGTGGGCTTTATTATTAAGTATGTTGAGATTATGATAAAATATTTTGAAAAGCCATGTTTGGGAAAGATTAACATGCAGGGGAAAACTGTCTTTTGGCTTTTCTGTGGTGTCAGTGTTTTAATTTACATACTTGTGGTTTTTATTGAATTTTTACAATTTGAAGATTTTACAATTTTAAGCAATTATTTCCCATGCCTTATATTTGTTGGGCTTGTAATTGGTAGTGCTACATCATTCTTCACCAAAAAAATATTTAATATAGTATTTAGCAGATAGAATTTGTATCTAGTATAAAAAGGCACAATTGTAAAAGGCTGTAATTGGCAACACTAAGCAGGTATTTTAAAGAATAAGAAAATATTATAAAAAATTCTCTAATTGGACACTTGTATCTTTCATATTCAAGGGCAGATTCTGTATTATGCACGATTATAATACAGTTTACATATCATACTTACTGCACAGATTCTGAGACCAAAATTTAAGAAGGGCTGATTTTTCACTCATCTAACACCAAAGTCACCAAGTGATCTGGCAAGCAAAAGACTAATTCCTGTAGAAAATACCCATCAATTTGGCATGCATCGTGGCGGGGGGGAGGGGAAGAAGGACAGTAAAATACTGGATGAATGGCAGTTCTTAAATAGGATGAATAAGTTATGAGCTTCCCCAATTGGGGTCATGACATAAATGGAAAAAGGATTTTAATTTCTTGAGGGTCAAAAGTGATTAGCAGTCCATGCAAGTTAGGCAACATGTAACTGTGCCATATTGAACGCAGAGGTTCTTGGCAGTAGCATTTCCTCTGCATCTTTTTTCTTCTTTAAGTCTATCCCCGGTGTATCTCTTGAATTTCAGTATATTTTCTGTTTGGTGTTCTCGAAGCAAATTTGCTTATATTTATCCCTTGCTTTTTTCACAGCATTGCAAGGAAAAAAGTGATTGGACCAAGCTGGGAGCTTTGTATGTTAATGCGAGAACTGGATGTGAACATTTTGATGATCTTCAGAAATTGTCTTTTTGTATTGCTGAAATACTAATCAGAGATTCTGAGACAGACAGACCAGGAGTTCCTTTTTGTGATTTTGCTGATGCAGGTAAAATTAAGATGCAAGAAATGCTTTTTGTTCATCCCTGTTCATTGTAGAGTTTTCAAAACAGGTAAAAACCCAAATATGTGTTCTGTTTTTCTGAATATTAGTTAATTTTATATGTTACAATATTGAGAATTTCTTGAGATGCAAATACAATCAGCTAAAATGCTCGATAGGAACCATTTTTAGTAGAAGTAAAATCCACAGTGCTTACACTTAAAGTCAAAGAAAGTTCTGAAAGAAGAACATCTGAGCTTTGCGAAATCACGAAGAGAAACCAAAATTGGTGGTCTTTTAATAAGAATGTCCTGTTCTCAGGACAAAGGCAAACATATTTAAGTATTGTCATGTGAAGTGTCACATTCAATAGCATAAATAAACTACAGAGCTGTAAATACAGCGCTCTCTATATTTGTATATTTCTAACCACATTGAACAGGGTTACATCATGTATATAATTTATTTATTTATTTATTTTATATTTTTTTTTTTAGTTTTGTTTGTTTGTTTTTTAGAATTTCGGTAAGGACTGGGCCCACAAAACATCTTCTAGTTTTTTTTAGTAGTTCTGGCAGGTTTTCTTACCCCTTTCCTCCTTATGCCCCTTCATTTACATATCTAACATTCTTCCTAATAAGTTTGCTGAAATCTGAGGCTCAGTGAAGCGTCAGTGGGATATTAAAGCAGTTTATGATAGATGACTCAGATCATTTCCAACCTGTATTAACTACTAAAACACAATATTTATTCCAGTTATGTGACATGACCTTTCTGACCACAGACTTTCATATTATCAAACAGTTATCACAGCTTCCAGTTGTGACACGGGCAGAAGATTTTGGTGGGGCCTGGAACTTAGTCTGTTTCCAAACTGATAGGCATCTCTATCAGTAAAAAATTTTTGAGCACTCACCCCTGGTTTATTTATTGATTTCTGTAACTAGTGCACTATGTAATACTGATTTATGTACTACTGCACTAATACATTAAGTACATTATAAAGCATACACAAAAATATAAATTATGAGATAAAGATGAAATAAACACTACTTTTAAAAATATTTTAAATTATTTATATTTTTAATGGTACAAAAAGTATTTTCTTCCCACACCTGAATAGATTGTTGTGCTCACACCCCAGTTTGGAGACCACTGCTCTAGAATACCAACAGCGCTTCCAAAGTTGTTGTATAATATGGTTGGAAAAAATTGTAATTACTCAGTTCTGTAGTTGCCAACATTTCTTCATGGTGCCAGAAAATGCAAAGCTTACTTAACAAATAATGATGTTACTAAATTATGCCATTACATGTCCAAGCATCATATGGATGAATTAGACTACTATGAAATAGTGTCTGAATAAACTGTAGTTGTTTACCCTGCTTCTGGTGTTAAGACTCACAAAGTTACTACTTTTAATGGCAAATATTTCAGAAGTGTGTTTAATATTTTCACAATGACTATGTTTTACAAGTGTGTAACTTCTTCAAAACTGCATTTACATGTAAAATTTAAAAAAAAAAAATCTTTTTTTTTCTCTCCAGTAATAAAAAATTCACAACATAGTGAAGCAGACAGAATTTTCATTGGAAGGATTGGGATAAGTGTAATGTATTCTTATCACAAAGCACTGCAGTGGATAAAGGTATACTGGACTATAGTAACCTGACTGGAAGAAAAAGAATGAGTAATTTCTTTTCTAGATGTTAAACTGTGTTTCTTTAGCTGAATGAGTGGATGTGCCACCTGCCTCCCCACCATCTTACTGCTTCTTAATTGTCCAGCTGGATCAAGGCATTTTATTTTGCCTTTCTGAGCAGTAGTCTTCTATGGAGCCCATCATAACTTTGTCTTTCAACCTAAAAACTTGATTGTTCTGGTTCAGCTTTTGACTTTTCTGAGCTAAGGATGAATCTGGATCAGAAGACAGGTCTTCCTGAGATTCTGGGGCAAGGTGCTGATGGGATTGTTTCCCAGAAATGTCACTTTCTTCCATCTGGCAATACTGCTGTACTCTGCATTCAAGTAATATTTACAGAAGTTTGAGCGGGCCCTTTCCTGCACTGATGCTTCTGAACCTGACCTCAAATGGAATGGGTAAGGCCAGAAAGACAGAAGAAAAGCATAGCAAGGCTGCTACTGCACTTGGTGAACTGCTTAGTCCCCAGAATGTCACTAGAAGTGCTTTTCTTCCATTGAGTCTAGGGTTCTAAGTTTTGTGAATCTTGCAAAGAGTTGGACCTCATAAATAAATACCCTTTACAATCCTTTCTTTGCTGTCAAATACTGTAAAGGGCCAGGGTTAAGAGACTAGACCTTTCACTGGATGTCTTACACTCTTTAGGCCTCATGCAGTATTGATCATTGGTTTACTGCAGCAAGATCTGTTTCAACATTAAATTTGTCTTTTTCTTCCTGGAAGTAATCAGTGTAGACCAAGCTGGATCTCCTATAAAATTCAACGTGACCAGAGACAACATAAGAAATAATACACTCCAAAATCATTGGGAGTTTTTATTTTGGCCAGTGATCACGTTCTGAACTTCTCTTTGTGCCAATGGGCCTGATCCTTACAACTAATAATTACGCTCTACTGGGATGTTCTTCATCCCATACAAGATGATTTCCAGCATGTGTTTTTATGAAGAAAAGCAAACACTCTCCTTGTCCCCTTTTGTCTCTTGGGGGTTTTTGTGAATTGTAATCAAGGAACCCTTTCTAGTTTACATCAAAGGATTAAAATATCTTTTGTACTATTATTTCTAGGGGATGACCTTCAGGAATTCTGTTACGTAAAACCTGTACACTGCTCAGTCTGTTTTCAGGGTCAACCCAAGTCCCAGGAGATATTTGATAGAGGTGCTTAGTCTAGAGGCAGTACACCCATTTTGATGAATCATTAATTGTGCAGCATCAGCTTGTTGAGTTGAATGGTCTTTATCGGGTCCCTGTCAAGCTGCAAGGTATTGTTTAGGGGTAAAGAGAAGGAGAAGGGGTCTTTGCGTTAGGACTTTTGTAGTCTGCTCTAGAACTTTTTTAAGCATTTTTGTTCCATAAAACTCAGCAGTTAGAACAGTTAAGATGTTTGTGGCCATAGAAGAGGTAGTCTAAATTTTTTGGCATTGGGGAATGGTCAGTGTTTGAATGCCCATCAAAAAGCTTAGTTTGGCTTGGGTTTTAGCTGTTTTCCAGATCCATGTTAAGGGAGATCCTGATACTTGGGTTGCAAGACCTCTGATACTCCGAGGAGGTTCATCTTCATGTCCTAATTTCAGAGGTGCAAGGTGTCAAAAGCATGTGTAGTGTTTCTCTTATATAATAGGAGTTACTAAAAGTAGACAGTTCTTACGATACTATGAATTTTTTTATCATATCTAGAGCAAAAGATCATTGCTTCCTTGAAAACATTGTGTTAGGTATCAAACCCACCTCTCAACAGACTGTTCACGAAGATCCTCAGATAGCTTTGTTGACAGCCTGGGTTGACCACATGGGAGTCTGAATGAGGTTGTGCTCTCAATGATTTTTATCAGAACTGACAGATCCCAAATTAATCTCTGATTCAGGGATGAACTAGAACTGTCATTTCTACCTCTCTCTAACCAGTTTCATTCCATTATATGTATCAGATACATCCCTAATTCTGCGGTTGTGGGCTAGTATCTGCTTGATGCCATCTGTTGTTTCTTCCAAAAAGTGGTCCAGAAAATAAGATAGTGATGGATTTGTTCTTCCTGTTGTGCCCAAAGTAATTTTGGCCTTAGGATATGCCTTGTGCCATTTTATAAGTATGTTGACTGCCTAAAGCTCTAGATGTGCTTTTCAGATCACTTTCCCTTCATGAACATCACACCTCTTTGTCACATAGCTTTGATGCTTGGTAGCTCTCTGGGATAAAATATGTATGCTCCTTTGTCCTGAAGAGAATAGTCTTTGTAAGAAATAAGTAAAGTTCATAAAACAGATGTACTTTGGGAAAAAAACCATGCAGATTTTAAACACGTGAATAGGTCTTCCATGGAGACAGCTCTTCAGGCAACACTAGACTACGTTCTGGATATTTACTTGTAGATAATCCCGCAACATTAACACTCCTTTGGCAACTATTTCATCCACTTCCTATTTCAACTATTTTCTATCTTGAAGGACTTTGCTATGGTTTATTTTTACCCAACTTTTTATTACTTCAGAGGATTGGTCAGAGGTTCTTGTCCAATTAAAGATCTCATTCCACAACTGCATTTTAATTGGGTGCCTGCCTTTCATAGATCATTTATGCTTATAGCTGCATGCTTTCCATCCTTCTATAAAGACTCACTTCTTAGTGACTTGCCCTTTTGCCATTAGGATGGAATAGATGCAGATCCTCCTTAATTTTGTATTTTGTCTCTGGTTGGCACTTAAATTTCAAATTTCTATTTTGCTGTCGAAGTTTCATCTGAGTCTTTCTGGTAGGTATTTTTTCCCTTCAACTACATAGATCTACAGTTCTTCACACCTTAAATGTTAACTACAGTGATGTAGGTAGTATTCTTTTATGGGTTATGCTGAGATAAATGATTGCAGATACCTGTAGGACTTCAGAAGTCTCCAATTTTGAACATATGCCAGTCCACAGTATGCATGTGCATATGCGTAAAGTGTTTTCAAAAAATAAGCTGCTTAATAAGTAAGTTTCATTTTCAATCAACTTCTCTGTTCTCCTAAACATCACTTTTCCTCTACCTTCGCGACCCTCGTCTGCCACCACAATGCATGCACACACGACCACAATTTTTAATAAGCCACCTCCTCATCAATGCACCCACTAAGCAGAGCTAAAACATGTCTATTTTGGAGTTTCATTCACATTGCTTGACCAGCAAGGAGCAGCCAGACAAGGACAAGTGTTGAATCCTGCCTGTCCTTGCCTTGCTGGGGACATTAATCTGATATCCCACCTTGACTTGATCTTCAACTCTTTTTAGACTGGTCAGATCTTAATTATCTTTGAGACTGCTATCTTTCTTCCATCTTTGACTGAAAAGGCCAACCAAAAAGTTGCTAAGAGGAAGTTTCTGTGGGAAACCAGTCTAAATATCAACTTGGAATATGATGATAAAGTTGTTGGTGGTTATACTGTTGGCCAGATAGGCCCAACTTTTTCCAGCTTGTTGTCCTGCTGGGTACAAGTACCAGTGTTTTCTTTGGCTTATGCTGGAATAATTATTTAAGTTTAAAAATTATGCCTCTGCTGCAAAATGAAAACTCTCTGTATGATATTTTTAGAATTTCGTAGGTTGTATAGTGCTGAATGGAATCAAAAGAGTAAAAATATTAATATACTAGAGTAAGGGCATACAAATTAATTATAAATTGTATTAAAAATACTGTAGAGGAACATTATGTAGTAGAAATAATGTTATGGGGGAATAGTGTGCTGGGAACCATGCAACAATGGTAAGGGTTGCCTACACAGTCAAAAAAACCTTAGTATTCATTAGAAATTTTACTGTACTTTTTTTTTCCCCTCCCACGACTCATTTTGAGAACTAAACTGATGCCTATAAATCTGTACCACTGAATTAAATCTGCTGTAAATATACTCTGTGTTCACTGCTTTCTCTGACCTGGCCCCTTTCCCTTCTTCCTCTTATGCTAGGGAAGGAAAGTTTTGGATAAATTGCATGAGCTACAGATACATTTTACAGTCTTGAAAGGACTTACAGGTGCAGGGAGGTTAGCATCGAGATGTCAAATTGTTAATAAAGCTGCAGAAATTTTTCTTAAAACTGGAAGTTTGGATGGAGCAACATGGGTATTGAGAGGTAAGCTTGTCTTAAAAAAATGAGTTTTGACTTAAATTTGAATAGTCTCATTCTATGACAGATTTCAGATAAAACTTACAAGCTGGTCTATATTATTAAATAATAATATTGGAACAAAAATAAAATGCTGTCCATCTTATTGGTTAGTATTCTTCTTGCTATCCATCTTATTGGTTAGTATTCTTCTTGTTAAGTATAAGAAATACTATGACTGATACCAAATTTTTTTCAGAAAAGTTTTCACATTAGTCTGCCATCAACACCATTCTACTCAAAAGCCTACCATCATAAGGGAGGGGTGCAGCTTGGAAAGTGACCCTGTCCCATGTAGATTTCCTTTGAGCCAGGTGATATTCAGTTTCACAAACTTTTAAGGCTTGGGTCAATGCAGTGTTTCTTTGCCCCTCACAGTATCCACATTTAGTAAAATAGCTTTAGAATAGTACCATATTTCTGTAATTAAATAGTGCATAATTACTGGCTTTTTGGAATCCTGATCTACTGAAAAGAGAAGAAACTCGGAAGTATAAGCAAGAATAGAAGGCGTTCTATAAATTAATATTGAGGAACTAAAATTTTCTATTCAATTTTATGTATGTACATAGACATATAGATATTTATACACACACATATGTTTATATACGTCACTGACAGTCCATTTTACTACCTTGATACTTTATGAAAGGGGTTATTTACAATACAAAGATTCAGAGAATCCATCTGAGAAGTATTGGTGATAAGGAACAAATTGCTAATAACTAGAACTGCATTTTCTGTGAAATTCTGAAATTTGTTTTCTGCTACAGTTTACAGTATATTCCTAATGCCCCAAAGTCTCAGCATCCTGCAGTTTCACTTCATAGAAATAACTCTGCACTGTTGTTTGCCACAGAGTCAGAGTGGATCACAAATGCGCCGTTGTGGCCCTGTGATAAAATGGACATCCTTAATCGACATAATCTGTTGTGTACACTAGTGCACAAATACTTGAGGAAGAGTTTATACAGGCAGGCATTTGAAGTTCTGCAGAACTTACCAGGTTTTCAAAATCATTCTGGTGAGTAAAGAAAAAGGTACTATGTTAAGAGCTAAAAATTTAACAGATGATTCTGTACTGTTCTTTTGGTTTGTTTTCCAGTTAAAATTTGTTGAAGTAAGACTTCTTCAACAAAAAAAGCCCACTTTTTTTTCCAAAGTGTATAGTGTCAATTAAAATATGTATTGTACTCTGCAGCTGTTGCCACACTCGTGCATACACACATGCACGTACACATACTTGTGCACACACAGTTTATACACCTATTTTCTCTTTTCAGTTGGCTTAGTTACGCAGGAAAGACCCACTAAATTTTTATGGATCATACACAGTGTATACAATAAGGTGTATCATACAATAGGGATATCATTGGGGCGATTCATTTTATTTAACTGCAGATGAATGAGCTAGCTGACCTAGACTTCTTTTACATACTATGTTAAGAACAGAGTGCTCCTTTGGGCTGAATTTACCTGACAGATTTTGGATGTGCACTTCGAGATGCATAGTTACTTAGGCTCCACTGAGGAAACCTCAGCTGATTCCTCTGTGTAGGGCTCAGTCCTATTGCCAGTGTGTGCTTTTAGGTGTGTTAGGAGACCTTAGTTGGAAGACCATCTGCTTAGAGCATCCTAACAGGATCTAGTCCTTTGAGGCCTGAGGTGGATACAAGGCTGCTCAGCCCTGCCAAGAAGGGGACAGTTGAGAGGAAGTGGACAGTTCAGAGCAAGAGTAGAAGCAGAAGTTGAAGCACCAAGCTCATTTTTATTGGTGCAAATTTTAAGTCTAAGAGATCAGGTGTAGATTGTATTTATAGGCTTGGGCAAGTTGAATGTATTTTTATCTGATCCTATTGCTTTTGACAGCAAATTACTACTTGGACCTTAACAATTCTTTCACAATGTGAATGAACTGTATGAAAAGACTTTTGATGAATAAAGCATTATCATAAGTTATCTCAACCTTGTTCCATTTTGCTGATAGAAGCAAGAGTCCTGATTTAGGTACTGATTGAGAAGCGATTCTTTAATTAGATTTGCATTTTGACTTAATTCAGTAGTTAATATTCTTCATTTCATTTCAGATACTATAGATGTTTCTCAGTACAGTTGCCTTTTTAACAAGCTGATAAATGCCTGTTTTGAGAGCAAGAACCTTGGGGTCTCATCTTCTGCAGTAGACTTCATGCTTTCAAAAAACATAGCTATTGATTTGTTTTTACTTAGAGGATTAATCACAGCTTTGGGAAGAAGTTCTTTGTGGTCTAAAGCTAGAACCTATTACAAAAGTAAGTTGCTTCTTAAACAATATCCTTCCCTTACAGTCTTTGGCTAACATGCTCATAACAGCTCATTGTGTTGGGGAGAAATGGGTAAGAGGATATACTTTGTAAGAAGAAAACAGTACTTTCTGTATCACCATCAGGAATTTTTTTGTAACCAAAATGTTTATTGGGAAATAGTGACAGTTGAAAATATGAATTGGTGCATACTACCTGGCACAAAATAAATGTAATTCTCATAAAATTAAATCTCTATGTTCAATTTCAGAATTTCAAAACTGTAAACTCTGAAATGGTTAAAAAGTGCATCACATTCACTTTTTCATCTCGGCAAATTAGATTTCTTTATACTTCTGTTTAGAGCTGTGGTGGTAAAATTATTTAAGATTGGAGAGGTCCAGCTAAGAAGTTTATCTTAATTAAGATAGAAAATTCTTTTCAATTAAAAGCTAACAGTCTGTGATTGTTTTCTGAGCTAAGATAATACTGGGTGTGCCACTCTGATAGGGTCCACCACGAGCTCTGTCACCATATTGTCACGTTATTTACTGTTTGATTCCATCGTAGAATTGTGGTGGTTAGCAAGCTACTTAAGGAGCCCATCCTCTGGGATGGATACTTGGCTTTGTTAACATTGAATTGATTGGTTTTCCGCACCTCTTCCCCCACCCCCCGAAAAGCTGTATAGGTTGGGTCTCTGGGATCGCTTGGCAGAAGACGGGAGCAAAGGGGAAGATGCTGTTCAAATGTCCTCTCACTGTGATTAGAGTTAATAAAGCTTCTATCAGACCTGTCCTAAATTGTACTTGTTTTATTATGCACTTGGAGACCTCATATTTCTGACAGAGCTTTTTAATCATTACTGATAATATTAATTGATAAAAATAACATTTTACAACAGTTAATATTATGAGTGAATGCTATTTGCTGTGTTCTCAAATCGGGCCATTTCACAGGTGAAATAGTAAAATTCATTAAGAGTTCAGGGTTCGGGATTTTTTTCCACATTCTTAGCCACATAACAAAGAAAACAGATCTATGTTCAGTATTGGTAATCCTAACTCTGCATTTACTGTTAAAACTCTGCACTTCTTTTTTTATTGTCAGGAGCTTTATCACTGGGTTGCTACCCACCACTGCAGGGAAATTTATATCACAGACTTTTGATGATTCCATCTTACCTGTCTGAAGTTGAGATGCTGTTGGCCATTGAAATATTTCTTGTTTCAAATGCCAGTGATATTCAAAGTCCAATGGCTACTAGTCAGACTCTTCAAATAATACTGAAAAGGTTTGTTGTCACGTATGTACTATTTTGATTGTATTTATCCATGTGATCATGTAATTAACAAGAGATCTTATTTTCCATTGGCTGGGAAAGAGAATGCTTGGGTTTAAACTTGGTTTTAGTCCTTCTTTCTAAACTGGTTATCAACAGTAAATGTTTGGTTTGTTGGGGTTTTTTTATTGTCAGTATTACTTTTTCATGTTTTTAGCTCCAGATTGATACTGGCCTGTGTTCCCTAACTTAATGTGTCTACTGCACTAAGAGTGTACTGTGTTTTCAAAACCAGGATAGTTTGATACCTTGGTGTATAGATTCTTGTGTTGTGATTAAGCAGTGGAGTAGAAGGGCACAGTGAAAATATTACTCCTTTCAAAAAGCAACTCTAACATTTCTTGGCTGTTTTCTGGAAAGTGCATGAAGCCATTTTACTTGATTCTCTTTACAGGGGATATCTCGATGTTAAATTTGTTAGATTTTTTTTCCCCCCTTTCTGTGAGACTTAATACCTTCAGATAAAAATGTTTTTTGTTGCTTTTTCGTTTTGTCCATAAACCACCAACCACTGTCACTAGATTATACCTATAATTTATTTTGCAAGAGCCCATTTTCTCTAAGATTGATTGGCCTAGCATCAAAATGTGAAACTGCATAGAAAAGCTACATTTGTTAAGAAGGATGAACAGGGGCATCTCAAACTTGAGTATTCATGTCTTTCTTCCCCTCTACCCTTCCCAAGGAATACATCTCTTCATTTTGTTGTTTTGATAAATGAGAAGGGTTTTATCTCTTGTTCTCATGTGCATGCTGTTCTATCTCTGCTTGTTTGCTTTAAGAGTAAGTTCTGCTCGTGCAAAAATGTAGGCATGTCACTTAGGCGCATCCTTATTCCAAAAGTGATTACATGCCAAATATGAGTAATCCTTTTAGATTCAAGCATGTACGTGAATTCTTCCCATATCCAGTTCATAAAATGGTTTACATTCCTTTACTGAATTTTCCAGCTCAGAGTAGAACATTTCTTCATGAAATGTCCTGTGAATATTGCAGACCTACTTTGCACTGGCATTAAATCCTATTACTTTTTATTACCATAAAAAATGTTAAAAATACACTTTTTCTAACTTTTTAATTCTTCAGAATAATCAGCTAAAATTTGTTGGGAAAATTAACATAATCTAAGTGAAGTGAAAACAAGGCATTATTTTAATATTTTTGTAATTTTATTGTCAGTATAAAGCATCAGACAAGTGACACAGGACCTGTATGATACATAATTTTGTATTTGTGAAAATTTGCTTACAGATGTGAAGATCAGACATTTCAGAATAACAGTGACTATCAGGCAGCAGTGGAGAGACTGATCCTGGCCACTCGTGTATCTGATCCAAAGCTTTTTCTCAAGCATATGACGATGAATGTTAATATGGAAGAAGTTTACAGCTTAGAGCTTACATCTGCTCTAAAATGGCTTCAGGAGAATATGATATGGGCTGGGAAGGTCTGGCTGTTTCAGTAGTCATTAAATAGTAAAGACTTTGGTTTTTAATGGTTAAAGCAATCATTGTTGAAAATAATACAAATTAATAAAGGCAGTTCCCACTGCATTCGGACTGTGCCTTACTGATTTACAGCAAGGCTTCAAACTCAAGTTTCAGTTTTTTCCCAAACTATATGTATTGTCACAGCGATTTACATATATGTTTTGTAATAGCATCGTTAGATAATGAGGAAGCTGCAGCCTCAGAACCTACATTCTCCTTTTTTACAGAGAATCTAGCACTGTTACTCTTGTCCCAGCGGGTGATAGTATATAAGTGCATTGATTGAGGGTATCTACTGTTCTTGAGTGAGATGTCTTCCACATTGTTTCATAGTCTGTAGAAGTAATACATGTTTCCTTTTGTCTTCCTCATGGTATCTTGTGAGGATATTGTCCCATCTGTGTACCCCTTAGAGATCTTCATTTCCTTACTCCAAAACCCCAGTAAAAAGCACTGAGAATAAAATAACTTCAAAATCACTTGAGACATGCCTTCTTTGACAGAATTGAGAAGCTACACAAGTTGCTCATAGCTGAAGGTTTAGTTGTGTCTTGATAATAATTTGTATATGGCTTCACATTTGTATATATGCATACTTCCACTGAAGAGGAAAACTTGCTTTCTCCCTTGATTGTGCTCTTAGAGGGAAGTGGTTTTGCCTGTTTTTTAGTTTCTGCCAACTGCATAAGGAGATGGAGGCTTCTAACAAGCTGGTTCTAGCATTCCTGGTTCTTCAGGCATTCCTGGTTCTTCAGGCATTCTTTTTTCCACCTGCAAGTCCTGAATCAGATTTGGAGCATCAATTGCTTATGTCACATTTCATCTACTGATGTGCAGCCTGAGTGAGAAGAACCAAACATTTCACATCAGAAGACTCTTGTGGCAAATCAATGGGACTTCTGTCAAAGTTGATACTTGCCTGAGCTCACCACTTCTGTGTTGTTAGTTTAGATCTCCACCTTCACAAACATGCCAATAATACAGCTCTTTTGGTCCTGCTCTCCATCCCCTTTAGCGCTTTTTGTGCTGGAAATTTCTGCTGTCTTGGGTATAGAAGTTCATGGGGTTTTTAGGGCTGTTCCATCATAAGTGAGATCAAGATGGTGGCGTAAGCCCTCACTTTTTCCCTCTTTTGGGGCAGCATGAGTCTTTTCCCAGTTCCAGCAGCATTATTGCAGGTGTCCTTTGCACCTCTGAATCATGAAAGCCATCATGATCTTGGCGCTGGATGGATGGGGGGGAGGGGGGGGGTTGGAAGGGTGTCGGTGTTTTCTTTTTTGGGAGGGTTGCCACTGTAGTCTTGAGGTTCATGCCATTAATCTGATGTCATTAATCTGCTCGACAGTTGTTAGATTCCTCATCCTCTTCAGTGTCAGGTCCCAACCCTTTTTGATACCACCGTTCATCCAGTCTGTCTGGGAGTTGCTACTGCAGGAGAGAGGATTGATCTGACAACCGCTGTGATCACTGTCTTCCCCCTGTGCCACCTGTATAGAAAAATGCAAGGATATAGGCTCTTGTGTTTTCACAGGTATTCTTCTACATTCTTCTGTAGGGATCTCATCTGCATCCCTTCTAAAAAAGGGTAGATTAGGTATTAACAATGGATGTCATTTCTTTAAAAGCCCCTTACATCAAAATTCCTTTTGCAGAACAATTGGCATTAGTTCAAACAGACTTTGGGTTCCACCGCTTGGTATTCCCCAGGATGGCTCTGCCATTTGTAAGGTTATCCACCTCATCAAATCCAGTAGCATTCTGCTGCTTTTGTTTGCCAGTAGCTGAAAGACTGGGTAAGAAGGGACCAGGTTTCAGATGAGGGATTGAAACTGATGCTCTTCCAGCCACTCCAGCATTAGTGGCAAGAGCAATTTTGGAAGGTTTCAACAAACTAAAACTGGCAGTGAGAAATTAAGTCATTTTTGCTAATTACTTTTTGTAAGATCCTCTGTAGCTTAATCTCCCTTGGAATTAGACAGAGGCTATCTGAACCTCAGCTAAATCCCACGTTTCTGTAAGCAGTACCAGATGTGGCTAATACTGCGTTTGAGAGACACAGAAGGACAAAATTCTCTTAGTAATCTGTATGGCTTCAAAGCTTGGGATGTTCTAGAGACAGCATTATTTTTTCCATTATAAGCAACCTTGAATTTTCACTTGGATCATCCCCAGAAAAAAATTTCAAATGTTGCTTTATTTTTCAGACAGAGGTTAATCATTGACCTTCTAGCTTAACTTGGAACTGTGTAAAATTTGTGCAATGTTTTGGCTCCATCTCCTGAGTATCATCTTCAGCTGATAGGATGCAATCTCAGTCATGTTTTATATTAGCAAGCAAAGCAAGCTCCCCACGTCATTGCTCAGAAGTTTTGTTAGAACCGGTGCATCTGGTGTTTCTGCCGATACAGTGTTTCTCCCTATCACCATGATAAACTAGTAGGCAATTTAAACAACTTTACTGTTCCTGCATTTCACATTTTTGTATTGTCTGGGTCCACTTGAAATACTACGTGTATCAAAAACAAAGGTTTCTTGAGCAATATTCTCATTACCATTTTGTCGACAGAAATTCCATGTGCTAAACAGGACAAAACTCTAATGTGGAATGGAAATGAGCCTGGAAAGATGAAAAAATGTTCCAAAGAATAGAGTTAAGTACAACAGAGACAATGCAGTTCTGCAGAGCCAGCCACTCAGTAGACAATATCCATATTTTTGCTTTTCCCCAGGTATAAGTTACTGTTTCTCAGTAGCTGAAAGAACTTCTGCGTTTGAGATTAAGCAACTCATTTGATATATTTAATTTTTCATATAGGAGATAAAATGTATGTTTACCTGTTTGCAGAGAGGGACAGAAAAATGTGCAAAAAACCTTTCCAGTGCTGCGCTCAGTAGGTGTGGACAACACTGTGCTCCTTCAGTGTGTTATTAGATGCACGAGAAATTCCCTTTGTGAAAATCTTTCCTCAGTTTTTACCAATGACAAGGTATGCCCTTGGAAAGATTACTTTTGTTAGGTATGGACAGTTTCTTGTAACTAAAACAGAATAATGTTGTTAGGAAGACTTAGCACAATTTCATTTCGAAGCATTGATAGTTTTGAGAGTTTCTCAACCCACATTGGGGACGGAGGTGAGAAGCTGGAAGTGGAAGCTTGATAGTTTTACAGTGTTTTGTAAAGAGCAATTGGGGGGATCGCTTTGGAGGAGTTGTTAAGATGTTAATAAACTTTTTTTATTCTTTATATGAAGTACCAAAATATCTGTGAGTCAGTATTGTCGTTAAATTATTTAATTCCGTTCAGATCTGTGTTATTAATATTCTTCAGTACGCAGGAGCATAGGCAAGTGGCAAAGTAGACGTGGAGAGTTTAATATCTTGTAACCACTACAAGAATCTAGAGTATGATATGCTGCATGAGGAGGTTAAGAATGTGTGAAATCAGTCAAACTATGCAGTTTTTCACCACGCCGTAGCACATAATGTAGCAAATGCTCATGAATAAATTGGGCTGAAACTCCCAGCTGTGGTCATGGCCAGCTTCCAGTTTTAACTACAGACTTGAGCGGAGGCCACAGTGAGGCCTATGAGCTGTGCTCCATTCGCTGAAGAATTGTAACGGATGTTAGTGAGAGTGTCACACAAGGAGAAATAGTAAAATTAAATATCCCTGGTGTAGTAATCGAACTTGTAAGTACCAAAATCTTAATGCCATACTCCTCAGCTTAGTAAAATACAGCCCCATTAAGAGCAATTACTATTTCACATTTTTGTCCTTTCACATTCTCCAGATGTATTTTGCATCTTTGTGGTTTGGGGGTTTTTTGGCAAATCCCAGGTCTATGTTTTTCAGTCTTAACTCCTTCTGCCTAACTCTTTTTCTAAAATGAGTCGTGTTATGAGTGGTATCGAAAATTAATGCTGACATTATTGGCCTCAGAGCTTCTGTGCCATTGCGTGTGATGGGACTGGAGAAACTGATGCCGCTTTTTGACCATCTGCAGACCGAGGTCCAGAACAGAAACAAAGGAGCAAGGAGAAAATGGCTCAGTTGCAACAACTTTATTGTGATGCTTAAAATTCTCCTTCTGTTCACGGATAAGAAGTAGTCAAAATATAAACTTCTTCAGATGTTAATTTTATCTGGTATAAACCAAGATTTCCATTCGGAAACGTCTGCGCCGCTCTTGCTGAGCCAGTGGGATGTATCCTGGGAACTGATAGGGAATGACGAGACCAGATAAAGCCACAATACTAGTCCCGTGGAATATTGTGGGGATATTGATAAGCAGTAAGTGTTGAGACCTTCAGTTAAAAAATAGGAATTCATTCCTGTGCTGGGGGGG
>VXBL01007874.1:1059702-1071373 GCA_013400195.1 Aramus guarauna
GGAGGGGGCGGGCGGCGGGGCCGCCTCGCTCGGCTCCTCGGGTGGCGGGGTCTCCGCAGGCTGCCTTGGGGCGGCGGGTGGTGCGACCGCGCGTCGGTGTCGCCGTTGTCCGGTAGCCGAGTCTCCTGAGGCATCTGCCCGGGCGCCGCGTACGGCCCGGGGTGGTCAGCAAGGAGATCGCTCGTTGTTCCGAGCCTTCGTAATGGCGCGGCGGGGGGGAGGCCCGTGACACAGATCGCTAACGGGTGTGCCGTGAGGTAGCTGTAGGAAGGACCGGTGTCCTTCCCGTTAGCGAATTTTAACCTGAAATTCTATCAGGGCTGTGCTTTACCCAGTTAAAACTGTTAGCGGTGAGATCTCTAGAGCTTGCTTCCTTCCGAGCAGTCCGTCAGTCACTTTCACCAAAGCTGACTTCCACCGTCATCTTGTTCGTTTTCACGCTGGTTTCTTCATCTGCTGCCTCAAGGCTCGAGCGCAGGTAAACAGCTGAGAGGGGTAATCTCGGGTTGAGTGGCGAGGCAGCAGCGTGCAATGGCGTGTTCCCAGAGGCTTTTTCGAAATGACTGCGACATCATTCCTACTTTGTTTTGTGTTGGTAAGCGTATCTTTGAGGCGGGGGTGCAGGTGACCCTTACTCAAAACCAGGAGATTTTATTTTTTAGCTAAGCAATGTAACAATTTCTAAGCAGTTAGTAGAGCCTTTAAAGCAAGAAACAATGATGCTTTTGTCTGGTTATATAAAGTGTCACCACAGATTAGCGAGATTCTTGGGTTTTTTCCATCCTCTGTCCAAATCTCTGAAGCTAAAATTACAGAGAGGGAAAACTGTTTTGTTACCAGAGAGCCTGTTCATGTACTTAAGTTAGTTTATGATTAGGACTGTTGTTAGGGACGCTAAAAATGAAATTATTATAGTCTTACCCAGCTAGTTGAAAGTCAGAAGACAGAATTTGTAAAGTATTTTGGGGATATTTTAGCTCAACGTATTTTTTTTCTCCTCACCCTATTTGCCTCTAGCAAAACATTTGGTAAACAATTTCTATTCTTAGTGAAGTATATTTGTATTAGTACGATGCAATTCGAAAACTACTAAAGTGTTTTGCAGAATAGTCACAGGAACTATCCTGCTGCATTGAACAGAGATGGTATTTCTCCAATAACTACTCATCCCAGGTGTTTTAAAATGGCATACTTGGTGGAAGCATGTTATTTTGAAAAGCACACAAAAAGAAAAGTATATTTAAAAAAAAAAAAGTGCATGAAAACATATAAGAAAACATTGCCAACAGGGAGCTTCCCTCATAATCCTCAATAACTGGGTATATGTTTGCACTGCCACACTAAGTGGTTTATCTCCTGTTGGAAAACTCAATTACAGTTGCATAGTGCAGAAGTTACTGGTAAAAATTGCTGATTCATTTTTAGGAATGCCAGGAAACTTTTGATATTCCAGGCATAGTTGCGTGACAGTGTCTTTCCCTTTGCTTTTATATTGTGCCCCCATAAAATAGTTGGCATATAAATTTTAAAGTGTTACCATTTGTTTGAAAGTTTTGGACTTAGAGTAAAAATCCACATGGAATTCCACGAGCTGGTATGTGTTGGTGCTTAAAGAAAGCTTCAATTTTTTTGTTTCTGTGTTTAAGGCAAAAACTGAATATCAAGAAGAGTGAGAAACATTTTCACTAAAGAATTTCATAGGGTTTATTCCCCTAACTGGAACACCTTTAAATACTCTTCTTCAAATCAAAATATGGTAACAACTCATAATACTTGTAAGACTCACTGTTAGTAGAGGAAACTGAAAACATTCTTATGCAAAACTTTAGGTTTTATGTATGATTTCTCAGTTTTGTATTACTGTCGTGACTTTACAAGTTATCACCGAGGATTTAGCGAATGCAATGATAAGTAACAGAGGAAAATACTCATGTCCATTGCTAAACAAGCCTTTTTTTTCTTTTTTTTTTTTTAAGTGAGTTAGTAGATGGCTGAAAGTTGGCTTGACCATTGAATTGCTGAAATGTTCTGCTGCTTGAGAGCCGTGAAAAGGTATGGCATGTTGCTGTGACCTAACTAACCTTTAGCTTATGTTCAAATGTTTGCTTAAGACTTGCATGTATGTAAAATTAGTTTGGTATTTTTGTTTAATGCTTCTTTGGCTTTCTCATCTTTACAGCTTGAAGCTTTCAACAGAGCATCCAGAGCTGAAAATCTCCAAAAGCCATATGCTTGTCTTCAAGTGAGATTCTAAAAAGGCTCTCAACAAAACAAGGGCTTTAAAATAGCTTAATTATGAGAAAGTGATAGTCTAAATCTGAATATAATATCCCATATATTACTGCATTATTGAGTTACTAAAGCTCAGTGTTTGAAAATGAGTGACTGTATCTGTAATAATGAGCTTAATTTAACAAAGCTTTTCAGTGCCAAAGCTATAAGGCAAAAAGTTAAACTTCAGAGAGATGTGAAGAAAAAGTAAGAAAGCTGAAGGGAATTATTTAATCAATAAATTAAATCAGTCCTAGAGTACGATTGCATAATGTGTTCTAGCAGGGATTGTGTTTCACATCTTTCACGAAGTGGAGATGGCTGTCCTCAAAGTGGTTATGACCTTGATTTTAACACGAAGCCTGTCTTTGCTCTTCAAATCTGAACAAAGTTCCTGGAACAATCCTTGCTCCTTGTGAGCGAAGCGATATGCATCTTTCTTGCATTTTCTCTCTCCAATTTCATTTTAATTCATGTATTTTGTCACTTCACTTGAAGGATGCCTCAGAGTTCTGTCTTTCACTTTCAGTGAATGAATTCTTCCTTCTGTCACGCAGACTAATTTTGGCCTTTGAGCGTTTCTCTTTTAAGCAAGTTCAAAATAGACTTTTGGCTGGAATCCTGAGCCTTCCTACTAGCATGACAGTGGTGTTTAGATACAAAACAAGGGATCTAAAGTTAACCATACTTGGCTATTTTTTTCTGGTAGAATACCAGAGGCAAGTTTATGATTAATAAACTTGAAAGTATGATTAATAGTTTCCAGGTATGTTGGAATTTTTCTTTCTAGCTACTGGAAACAGCACACAGTGTAGCTCAGCAGTGGATGTGGGAAATGGTGCACGAATAAGGTGAAGAGAGGACTGAGCTCCTTCCTCTTAGCAGCTAGGTCTAGGAAAATGTGGGTTTCTTGCGTGGCAGTTACTAAAAAAAAAAAAAATCTGCACTCCCCCCCCGCCCCCCCCCCGCAAGACTATTATTTTGGTATTTCCAGATCCAAAATGGTAAGGCATATGTCCAAGGGGACTTCTGTCCATTGTGCTTTGCTTCGTTTCTTGCCAGGTCAGGTAGAGGGTTTTTTTTTTTCCTGTGTCACTGAGCAACTCTAGCACATTCTTGTCACTGACAGCTTTTTGCTCTCTGTAAGAATATGATATTGCTGTGGTACTTCCCCATCTCCTGCTATTTGGAGTAGGATCATGAGCTATAGTGATGACTAGTCTTAGAGTCTTTCTCACGGAGATACAAGTGTTTGCAGTAATACATTTTATCTTTTTTTAATCTTCCATTTAATCCATGCACATGAAAATAGGTTTTAGTCATAACAGTTTGAAATTTCATCAGTCACTGTACATTGCAGGTTTTCCATCCCACTTTTCTATGAAAGCTTCTCCTGTTTTCAGCAAGCTGACTTTGAAGATTTCCTAATTAAATATTTGCCCACCTCTTAAGACAGAAAACATTAGCTTTAACTACTTGCACGTTTCTAATTGAAGAGCTGGAAAGGTTGACAGAAAAAAAGGTAAAGTAGGGGTCATTGCATCTGCTTGACAACTCAACTGTTGTCATTTACCGTTTGCCAAAATGAAAAATACTCTTTATTGTTTGAGCGCAAATTTGGGGATTTTTTTGTTGTTTGGTTTTTTTGGGGGTTTTTTTGTTTTGTTTTTTTTTTTTAAGTTAATGAAAGCAGTCGGGAAATAGTCTCACATATTTCTGTGTTCAGGACAATTACTTGGTCTAGGATACTGAACAAATAACTCTGTAAAACAGTCTTGCTTACTATTATTAATGAAGTTATTAGTTTTATGTGAATTGGAAGTAGCTTTGCCTGCAATCTGCTATATATTTTCCTGTTTGAGGCTTGCAGTTTGAATGATACTGTGAGGAGGGAAACAGCATTGTATTGCTTAACAGAGTAGAATCCCTACCCTTCTGAGTTGCAAAGTAAAATGAACATTAATCACAGAGAAAATGGTTGACCCGTTGAATTTGTTAGCCTGTGAAATCAGCTGAAAGAGGAATCTGTTATTATATATTTAACAATTCACATTTTCTTGCTGCTTTTTATGTATACTGTTTCTTGGTAATTAGTTTGCTATCCTTAATGTCAGCTTTGAGCTATGGCAGGAAATTTTGGTGGTCCTTAATTCAGAACTTGTTTTTCCTTCCATTTCAGCATTCTGTTACACAAGCATGCTCTTTGCAGAACTGTTTAATTTATGCATAATTTGAGGTATACAATCTTTTGTACTTTCTGAACTGCCTAGAATTTCCTCAACTTAACTATTCCTTCTGATCTTGGGTGAAACAATCTTTTCCTACCACTGAAATTTCTTTTTGTCCTTGTTTTCTTCTATTTCAATGAAGATCAAAGGACAAAAAAGTACTGTCTCTTTACTTGATGTCTTCTATAAAAGAGTATGTTTGGGAAAGTAGATTTATTTATTTTTTAAACGGACACAAGTATGTGGACCTCAGAAACTAATGCAGAACTTCTTGTGATTATTATTCCTGGGTAAAAATTAATATTATTTTGGCACTGCTTGAAAAATACTGGGGTTTACTTTTTAACTTGGAGGTTCAGAAGTATGTAAGGGTTGGTTTTTAAGACCAGCTTCAGCAATAGCTACAAAAAATACTGCTAAAGCCAGTCTTTATCATTTGAACTACATGACTGGAGAATTTTTATTTCAGCCTGCTTTGAGAAAGTGGAGAGAAAATTACTGTACTTATTTATATGTCTTTAATCAGCTGTTATGATCCACCATTTCTCAAACCTGTTGGATTTGCTCTGTATAAATACAGCTTTGTGAGTCCTAAGGGAAAAAATCCAGAAATCAGACTTATGTTCAGTTTTAAATTATTATACTTGCAACTGTGAATGTTTAATCCATTCTGTCACATTCTAATGTAACTTATATCAGCTTGTCACTTGATTGGTTGCATCATACATAAACATGTTACTGCTTTATTAGGTTATGTCTGGAGAAGATATTGCTACAAAGCATTCTGCAGTCAAGAACTTTGTCAGGAGCTGATGCCATCAATGCTCTCAGACCTTTCTATTTTGCTGTACATCCAGATTTCTTTGGCCAGCATCCCAAAGAGAGGGTAAAACATCTTTTAGTGTGCTTTCTTTGTAAATGTGTCATATGTCAAGGATGGAAATGTTCTGGTTTTCCTGCTGTCAGAGAATCAAAAGTAGTATTAGAACGGAATACGGTTGTTACCAGAGAATAAAAAGATGTACTTTATTTTTAACAAGACTAGATCCCTTAAACGCCAATTATTTGTCATATTTTCTGTTTAATTGTTATAAAGAAAATACTGAATCCATCCAGTCTAATTTATAATACGTACTACTTTATCACTTTGAAGTGCTGTGCATTATATTTGAATCAATGGATTCCTCTAAGCTTGAAAGCCTTAAAAGTGATGTTTTGGAATGTACAAGTATGTACATCATACAATTTATTAATGCAAGATAATATTCATTTATGCTGAGAATATGAACTATATCACTACTTGTTAAGAGCAGCTGGCGGTTTGTAAAAACTAATTCTGCATGTAAGAGTAAGAGGTTTAGATGAAAAGCGGCCAAATTCATAATCTCTAATGTTGTGGGGTTTTCTTTTTTTTTTTTTTAAACAGGAAGTAAATGAAAACTCTCTGAAGAGGTTAAATGGCTACTTGGAGAATCTACAGAAACCAGGATTTCGCTCCTTTAAGCCAACTCAGCTTACTTTTTATGTAAGAGAAAGAGAGCCAACCTCTTCTAATGTTCAAGAATCCTTCAGTGCTTCAGGTGCTTTTATATCGTGCGGAATGTATCTTCCTGTATTTAAATTTTTTCAGACCATTATTTAGCTTTGTGTAGTCACGATGACTTTTCAACTGAATAAAATCCTCTGAAACATGAAAATGTGTATTAGATCAGACAGCAAGGACCATCCCAAGTAATTAAACATCTTAAGCTTTAAAAATGCATTGAAAGAGTGAGACATTACGAAGTTGAGGTCAAGTTATAGTATGAGGAAGTAAAACACATAGGTTGATGTAAATGATAATTTTTCTGCCTTTAATACTGTTGTCGCGTTCAACTGGAACAACAGGTTTGGGTCCTTGTTTTCATTGCAGATGATGTGTAGTACACAATGTCAGGGTGCTTATAGGATCAGTAGGAACTGATTTTGTAAGCAGAAGTTGCATAATATCTGAAGCTTCAGTTTACCACGTTGTCTCTTAGCTTTGAGACTACAGAAAATACTGCCATTTGGAATATTGATTTTAGTTAATTTTATTCTACGTATTTGTCTCTGATGTACCAATATGCCTTATCTAACTGATGAGTTTTGTGTTCTATATCCTGTTAGTCAAAACAATTGAGCAAATTGTGAGGGACCCTAGTGCTAGAAAACAAAATCATACTGTTTTTTCAACAAAAAGTGTTATGTCCAGTCTACTTAAAATAACAGTTAAACTGGCAGCTGCATACTGCCTAAAAGCCTAAAGTCCCATCACTTAGCTATTGGGCCTAACTACCCCATTAGAAAGCAGGCAAGCATTAGACTCAAGAGCAGAATGCAAGTGCAATGTTTTGTTCTGAAGCTTCTGTTCGTAGCCTGTGAAGAGCCATTGTAGTACTGCGCTTCTACAGTAAATTATATCCAGAGTGATGATCAGTAATAATGTGAATTGTGTAGAGCTGTTGGACAAAACTGTCACTGCTAAAACGAAAGCATCCTTTTTTAGGTTACGCTGCATCTGTAGCTAGGTTTCCAATTTGTCCCGTGATTCAGGTAGTTAAAATAGCTCTCTGCATTTTTGGACACAACAGTTTTCAAGATTAAACTGCATGTGAATTTTGCAGTGAGTATTGAGATAACAATATCATAATATTTTCCAACTATGTATGCCTTGCTTGGGTTCTTGTAAGATGAGAGAAATATGAATGCATTTAAAATCATTTTAATTAAATAACACTGATTTTGTGGGACTTGTATTTTATAGGATTTCGAGCAGTCAGTTTTACATTACATACTAGGGATCTCCTGAGCACAGTGTTAGATATTCTCAACTCCTGCAGTTTATCTACGGAGCATGTTCAAAGTTTGAATGTGAACTCTCAGCCCCACAAGGAAGCAAAAGGCACACTCAACAGACCTATCAAATGGGATAAGACCTACTATTCATTTACTGGATTCAAGGATCCTGAAGAGGAACTAGAACAAGCCCAGAGAGTGGAAACAACTTTAATGTATGTACGGTTTTTATTTAACCGATCTTTTGTAACCTAAATTGGTCTTATTCTAATGCTGAGGTTTTTAAAGGCAATCAATAAACATTCTGAACAATACAAAACTTCATTGTCCAACATGTAATTCTGTCACACCTTTTATAACTAGAGTTCAAATGAGTTCCTGGGATACCTATAATGCCAGCTAAGCAGAGGCATTCTTGTCTCTTTGCCCAGCATTCATGTTTGATTGATCTAGTTTCAGTTGATCTAGTTTTTCATTTTTTGTGGAATATTGTTGGTGATTCAGAAGGAGGCAGAGGTTCTGCTTGCCCCCAGTAGCTCCTTCCACATTACAGGACTTCTGTAACACAAAACTATGAAGCTATTAACTTTATTGTTAGTATTTCATTATCACACTCTTTTGGGGGGTGGGGAGCAATAATACATGAAAACTAGGGTTAGAATGTTTTAATTTGCCAGATATCTTATTGGTGTGCTTCTGATTTGTTGTTCAGCCTGCCAACATTAATACTTAAATTGAGGCAGTTATAGATACTGAACTTGCATTAAATACAGCATGTTGTGTAGTAGAAGTTGGTTGTTTATAAACTCTGTATTTGCTCGTTTGGGGGAAGGGTGAAAAATACTGACTTGAAAAAACTTTGTAACAATGGAACTTAAGTGTCATTTGACATAAATGCAGAACTGTGGTGGTAGTATCTTCAGAGCAGAGAATACCCCTCATCCTGCCTAGCACCTTGCAAATAAAACCTGCTGTAATACTGTTGTAAAACACTTAACTGAGGTTTAACATAGAGAATATTTTTACTTATTTTTACACATTTACAAGAAATGCCACAAACAGTTACATATTAACGGTCTGGTTTTAATACCTAGTCATTGGACGTTGGGCCTCTCTTGGCTTCTGAATTTGAATTTCTTTTTGGTTAGAATACAGTAGGAGAATGGAAGTACTTGTAAAAATAAGAGTATGAAAATAAGTTTATGCTATGAACAAAAGCTAAATCTCTTAGAGTAGCTTTTTCCTAGAAATAAAATTAACTATTTATTGAAAGTTTTAGATGTGCTCCATGAGTCATCTTTGCCTAGTTGTGATTATTGACAAAAGAACTGTAAAACTTTGACCTGTTTAATCTATGGTCATCACAGCTTTGTAGGAGTTACCTAACTTGGCCCTTTAGTACCACCTCCCTTATTTGATAGTCTGTTACGATCACTTTGGTTGTGGGTTTGTTTTTTTTTAAAGGCACATATGTAGGAACTTCTTTAATTCAAGCACTAAGTTCTGAAGCTGACCCCCAAAATCACACTAATCTGCTCTTCTACACTTTTCAGAGTCTTATGGTTGTAACACTGTCACTATCTTTTGGTTCAATTTGATTCCCTAGTCCCCCCCCAAAGACATTAAGTGCCAGGTTTTCCGTTCTAGATATCTTAAGGTGAAGCATTTAGCAATTTCAGTTTCTGTCCTCTACTTTTAAAAAAAATCTCTTTACCTGCCAGCTTGAAATATTAATCTTAACATTAAGGATTCGGTTCGTTGTACTGTTTGAATGAAACATGATACAGAATGCCTCTACTGTTGTTGTGTTTTCCTCTTTCAGATCCTGGCTAGATGATAATGAAGCAAGTGCAGTAAAAAAGCTGAAAAAGAGTTTGCCACTTAGAAAAGAACTAGAACGTTTAAAATTTGAACTTTCTCATCAACTCCAACTCTCAGATATCAGGTAATAAATTTAGATCAGTTGGACTTACACTAAGACAGTCAAAGCAAGGAAGTGGTGTGTAATACTATGCTGTGAGCTTTAAAGACCTATTCCAGCAAAACAGAGCTATATTTCATATATGTGAAAGTGTTATTACACTGAATAATATTTTTCCAGAAGAATTCTATAGGGACAAAAGTTCCCTGTTATGATCTGCTCAAAAAGACCTAGTATTTCTAACTAATATTGTAGGCTCCAGTTGAGGCAAACACTTGAGCACTTGAAGTAAGACCTGTGCGTACGTATTAATTTGAGTGCTTTGCTGGATAAAACTGCTTTTCCTGAATTCAAGTGACTATCTACAAAGGTAACTAGATTGGCAGTGAAATGCAACTTTGCACATGGTACATATAGACATCCTGTGAAGGCTTAATAAATACATCGTTCTTTCTAGTGTCTTGTTTCCCACACTCTAGAGGAGGAGGATGTTTTGTCTGCTTGAAAGGGCTGAGTACAGTTAGTAACCTTGGTTCTTCAGAAAATAATTTGATTCTTTTCAAATTTTGTCCCTTCGAATGAGGATGTTCTGAAGGGGGATATTCAGCATGGGAGAACAGCAGTGAGGGTATTCAGCACTGGGAAAATAAACTTTGGGGGGTTATTTCAAGAGCTAATTTAAGTTTTCCTTTTAACAGGGAAAGAGAGAGCTAGAGCTTCTGAAATCATGCCTTTGTTCCTTTCACCCTGTAAAAGACTCTGGTTTCCTTTAAGCTGAAGCCAGTTTTTGTGAACACAATTTCTAATCCTCTGCAACTGTGCTGTGCTGGGTTTTTTTAAGTTTCCAAAACAGTCTTCAGTATTAAGTGCATAGACTTGGTTTTATTCATGGCTTATATTTAATTTTCTTATAGTTTATGTTTTAAAATACAGGAAAACTATTGTTCCATGAAAAGTTATTAACCTTCCAAGAGTTGTATTGCCATAATTCAGAAAAGAATGTATCAGGAATCTGACAAGCAGGTATCTTAATAGGAAGCTACTACTTGTGATATTGCAGCCTAATGCTAGTGTCCAGAGGTTTGCAAAATATCAGGGTTGTTATTCTTTTATGTATAAGTTAAGGACAACTGCAGAGAAGGTAGGATTTATAAGCCACCTTTTCACATTCTTGCATGGTGCTACTGAAAGCCAAAGTGGTACTGCTAGGTAACAGTAAATAGTTACTGTAATAGATTGAATTGCCTCATAAGTGCTGCAGTATAGTCCCGTTCTCTGCATCCCAGAGTGGCTTTTTGCCAGTTAGATTTCCCTAAATGAGATGATGGGGGTTGACCCCCAGCCAGCAGCTAAGCGCCCACACAGCTGCTCCCTCATACACCCCTGGTGGGATGGGAGGAAGAGAATAGGAAAAGCAAAAGCAATAAAATTCATGGATCAAGGTAGAAGTTTAATAGGTGAAATGAAGCAAAGTTGTGCATTCAAACAAAGCAAAACGAGGAATTTAGTCACTACTCCCTGTCAGCAGCCGCTTCTGGAAAGCAGGGCCTCAGCATGTGTAATGATTGCTTGGGGAGACAAATGCCATAACCACAAAGGTCCCCCCTTCCTCATCCTTTTCTTGAGCGATTATCGCTCTGCATGATGTCATGGGGTCTGGAATAGCCCTTTGGTCACTTGGAGTCACCTGTCCCAACTGAGTCCCTTCGCAGCTTCTTACCCACCCCAGCCTACTTGCTGATAGGAACAGAGTTGGGGGAAAAAGAGAAAAACTGGACATCATGCTGGCACTGCGCAATAGCTAAAAGATTGGTGTGTTATTAATGCTGTTTTACTAAAAAAACCCAAACCCCAGGGGTGCTATGAAGAAAATTAACTCCATCCTAGCCAGACCAGTACAGCAAGGGAATGGTAATTCCCCATTACAAGACAAATTTGTATCAGCTAGAAGTTTGTGAAGGAATGTCATTTTCAATGCATGAGACAAATTTACAATTTAAATGCTTTTTGAAAAGTAATTAATAGTTTGTCTGATCTGTCTATGATGGAGGAGATATCAAAACTATGTATATTAAAGTCACCAATGTAATACCTGGCTCCTGTATAGTTTAATATGTATTAATATAGGTACAAAAATTATTCCACTGTAAAATATGATTTTTATATCTATATCAATTTAACACAGGAATCCTAGTATTTTGGGCTAGGACTGAAAGGGGCGGGGTAGAAGGCGACAATGTCCTTATATACAGTATTTGCTCCTCTAGAGAAACATTACACAGTGTACAAACAGAAACTGTGCCATGTGACTGAACCAAATACTGGTCTATTTATTTGCTAACTCCCTTCTTATTTGGGGGAGAAATTTGCAAGCTCTGTTCTGTTTACCGTGTTTTGTATTTATTTTTCCTATAGCTCTTTTTATCCCCCCCCC
>VXBL01007874.1:1071412-1107974 GCA_013400195.1 Aramus guarauna
TTTGTTTTCACTTTAACAGAGATTGTGAAATTTTATTTAGGCTTTTATGTGTTAAAATAGCATACGACATGGACAGCTTTTCAGTAGGCCTTTGCTTTTATTACTGTTGAAGTGTTGTTTTGTTTGAGTTGGGTTTGTGTTTTGTTTTTAATAGTGCTGAGAATGAAATGCTTTCAATTGTATTTTTATTTAGGTGGCAGAGAAGCTGGGGTATTGCTCACCGCTGTAGCCAACTACACAGTCTAGGTCGCTTAGTCCAACAGAGACCTGAAGTATTAAAGAATGTTAAAGGTATTTCTGTTGCTTGTTTCATATATCCTAATATAGTATTGATTCAAAGATGAGCATGAGTCTTCTGTGACAAAGGAGCTCTAGTGCTTTTCATAAATGCTTTTGATAACTCCAAAAAACCCAGCCAGGCTTACTGTAAAGCTGGTGAGAACTTAGAGCTGCTGGGTATTTTTTTAAAGTGACCTTTCCTTACAGTGCATTCGCTACACTCAGCTTCTATTTTACTTCTCAATAAATGCAAAGTGAGTGAGTTGAAGGCACTAGACTTAGTACTAACAATGAAAGTAAAAAATCCAGACTGAACCTCTGAAAGGCTATAGAGGTAGCACTGGATTGTTACCCATGGTAGATTCAAGACAAAAATGCTAGTAGTTCTTTAAAGAGCCAATATAGGAAGGACTTAGTAGAATACCTTTAAAATCATATTGTCTTCTCCTACCATGCATGTTCTGTAAAATACCTGTATTGAAGTCTACATCATCTTAGGAAAAAAACGAAGTATTCTGTAAACCTGACCTGCCATTCTTCTCCTACAGCTGTTTGACCTGTGGCAGTAGCTGTTAGCACTAATTGTAACTCCACATTTTATGCCTGTCTGCAGATACTCAGTTTTGAGTGGCTTTCATTAGAGGGTTCACCTAATACTTTGTCAAAAGACAGAGTGGGTAGGACAATAAGTAGTGGTTTTAAATTGTATCAAGTTTCAAATTAGTTTCTTTACCTAAGCATGCTAAGGATTTAAAGTGCTAAAGATGTCTGTCTTGTGAACCTGTTGTAGTCTCCATCTTCGGAGTTCTTTAATAATATACTGGACAAATACCTGTCAGTAATTAAACAGGTACAATTGATCTTGTCTTAGGGTACAAGGATGGACTAGATGCCTTAAAGTCACTGTTGCCCTTTCTTAAGGATTTTGAAAAACTGATTTCTGAGAGCAGGAGCTTCTATTAATTAAGCCTTGTCTTGTAGATTAATACATCCCACTGAAGACTTTTGTGGAAGCTTGTTTTGATAAATAATTGTCTGTGCTCTCACCCTAAAGAATTCTTGAGAATCTTTGTAGTTCACTGTCATGGTTTAACCTGGCCAGAAGCTAAAACAACCACACAGCTGTTTGCTCACTGCCTCCTCCCTTCCCTCAGTGGTATGGGGGAGAGAATCAGGGAAAAAAAGTAAAACTCATGGGTTGAGATACAGACAGTTTAATAGGACAGAAAAAGAAGATAATATACAAAACAAGTATTGAACAGCACAGTTTCTCACCACCTGAAGCCAATGCTCAGCAACTTCCCGAGCAACCTGCCAGCCCCCTGGTTATATATGGAGCATGATGTCGTATGGTGTGGAGTATCCCTTTGGCCAGTTTGGGTCAGCTGCCCTGGCTGTGTCCCCTCCCAGCTTCTTGGGTGCCCCTTGCCTTCGTGTTGGCAGGGCAGTATGAGAAGCTGAAAAGTCCTTGACTGCTGGGCAGCAGTTAAAATATCTGTGTTAATCAACATTATGCTCATCCTAAATCCAAACCAGAGCACTGTGCCAGCTGCTAGGAGAAAGTTAAGTCTACCCCAGCTGAAACCAGGACATTCACTTTAAAAAACCCAAAACAAACCCAAACTCACACTCGGACTCAAAACTGATTTGTTCTCCCAAAAAATAAGCCTAGTGTTATCCTTTTATGTTGTCTCTATTTGTTTAAAAAAAAAAGAAACCAGCTGATGTGAAGGCACTTCTCATGGCTTGCATATTGCAGTGAGTTCTGTGGAAGTACTGTTGAATGGCTGTGCTAATAGTTCTCTGAACAGCCCTTACCTTCTTGATAGATGATACTTTAAGCATATAGGATATATTTCCTACTGTATGCGTGATTTGTACAGATTCTTTGAATATGCTGTCTGCTGAGATTTTCTCTTATTTTAAAAGTAATCTTAGTAAGAAAAAAGTCCAATTAACTAAAAATCTATCAAGTTTAAACAGGGAGAAGGCAAATGCTAGATAAGGTTTGTATGAAAAAAAAATCTTGACCTGGAGTTGTCAAGAATCACTCCAAATTTTGAGAATAACTAAAGCACCTACTTGTGTGTGTTCGTGCTGCAGAACTGTGTTGCTTGCGACAGGTTAGTAACATATTTAAGCCTTAAACAATTGTGGGGATAATTCTAATAACCCAAATTAGTAAAGAGCTTTGTTCAATCTTTAGGACGCACGGTGGTATTTACAGACCGTTCAGGTATGAGCGCAGCAGGCCACATAATGCTGGGGACCATGGATGTTCACCATCACTGGACCAAAGTAAGAGGATTTCAAAGTAAATGATAATGCCTCTTGTTATGACATCCTTTTTTTTTTCTTTTTTTTTTTTTTAAACTATAACTAATATATTAATTGGTGCAGATAACTGATGGATAATTTAAAAGAAATACTTACCTAGTATGGTTAGCATAACTGTGTACATTGCATTCTAAACTTAATCCTGTGATACACTTGCTAACAACAATCTTTGTCAGATCTTTACTGCTGCTTTCACTAACAAATCAGTCCTACCCCTGATTAGATATAAAGAAAACTAATTTGTTATGCAGTTTTCCAGTCTGTGCAATAAGCACTAGCAGAATATTTCATTAGCCATAAAGAGCTCATTCCTGTGAAGAGTTTAGGAATTTTATTCAGATTTTTTTGTAAAAATGGGACTTAAAGGGAGTTGTCAAGTGATCAGTCAATGGCTGCTAACCAACCCTGTCACTCCACTTTGTTCTTTTAGGCAGATAATGTGGATGTTGCAGAAATTTATCTTTAGTGACTATGCAAATTCTGCTGCTGCTTGTGTAACATTCAGGGTTGACAAACTTTCTGGTATCTTAAATGATATTGTATGCAAAGGGCCATAAATAAAATACGTAGAGATACCAACATGTCACTTAATGAAATTTTCTTGAATCTTGGTTGCTGAAATAGTATTGATAGCTCTATGAAAAAATACTTCTTTGTAAAGAAGATAATTGGTGGAATTTCGTGGTTGGGAATTTCACTCAGCTATAATATCAGAATATTCTTTTTCTGTCTTTTAATCAATGAATAATTCAAAAATTTAGCACTTGGTCCAAAGCTTTCTGTGGTAGTTGTTTGAATTTTTGCCTATGTATTTCACTGAGGGGGAAAGCATACTATGGTTTATTAATGTGAATGATTTACAAAGAACTTAAACTGAGAAACTAGAATGTAATGCAAAACTTTCTACTCTGAGATTTGTGAGTGTCTATAGCCATTGGAATAAAAGTGTTCTTCTGATTAATTCTAAAGAAACTCACTCTCTCTTCCTTGAAAAGAGAAATGCTTCCTCTTTCTAACTTTTGCTGAGGGAGCTTCTGAAAGGGTCATATATCCACACAAAGTATCGTGCAGATGGGACAGTGTGTAGAGTTGGTTGTGGTGATAGTATGTGCTTTGGAAGACAGAGGAGAGGTATGTATTTGAACCTGAAATCAAGGGCGCTTTATTTTAAAATGCACTGAAGATTATAAGTGATACACAGAAGTAGTCAGTGAAAATCTTGGTGAGGTTGGTTAGCCACTTGGTTTTTAGAGAGCAAATTTTTTTGTCCAGTTCTAACCCATTTTAGAAAGCAGTCCTAAGTACTAGTACTTTTGTTACTAATTATTAGAAAAAGGAAGCAGTAGAATAGTGTCCAAGTCAGTCTGCAGAATGCTTGGTCAAAGGTACAGTATGTAGAGAATTTTTGCAGTTTTTCCCCATAACAAATGGAAATGCTGAACCAATGGATTTTATTGTGCCAAAAGCTGTTCTGATTCTTCAACTATCTTATTTTTCTAAAGAGATAATTCTGTAATCACTTGACTTGTTCCAGCAGCAGTATTTTTTTTGTAGGGAAAACAGCGTTTTAGTAATAACTGTGTAGATGGCAAGTAGTGACTATTGTTTGGTCCTTGTTACTCCTCGAGGAGCATAGGGCTGCAACAACACTATCCCACTGAACCCAGTGGGATAGTGTTGTTGCAATTTCTGTAACAGATTTTGTTTTTTACATGATTGGGTTGTTAGCCCAAAAAAGTAGTGACTATTACTACAGACTTTTTCCTTTTTCACTGGTTGCCCTGTTCCAGCCTTCTGCCTATCACACCTTCTGTGTCTCAACTTAAAAGTCTGATTACTTCTTAATTTTTTCTGGCATAGGTTTTGTAAATGAGAGGTCTGGTACTGTCCTCCTTTCTTCTCTCCCTTCAGACGAGCTAGGTTATCACCCAAACCCTTGGAAAGAACTAGTTGTTCCATCAACAGAGAGCAAAACCACTTTTGACTGTATGTGGAATAGCTCTACCACTATAACTGGTGATAAACATTTTATGTAGGCCTCAGATTATAATTTTTTTTTTGTTGGGACTATTAATTTCTGTATATAGAGAGATAAAGGACATCCAACAATTCTTTTGGTGCCTTTATAGTATAAATACTGAAAATACTTACGAGCTTCTTCCGTTGTGTTTTGCCCTAAAATATATATACTTGATATTTCTGATTATTTGTATTCTTTGATTATTTTCTCCCCATGTGTTCCATGTTTGTGTTCTCTCTCTTTTTTTTTTTTTTTTTTTTTTTTTTTTTTTTTTTTTTTTTTTTTTTTANTTAGTTTCTTGTTATTTTTTTCATTTCTTAAAATTAAGTTACATGCTTTCTAACATAGGAAATGTGTGTGTGTGTGTGTGCACAGATTTTTGAGAGATTGCCAAATTATTATAAACTTCAGAAAAGGCTACTGTTCTTGGAAGATCGGATAAGCCAACTTCTGGGAGGCATACAAGTAATATATATTGAAGAACTGCAACCCTTGTTGACTCTAGAAGAGTACTACGAGAATCTGGACTCTTTCTATAATAAATTACGTGATAGTAGACTACCTTTTCATCCTCGCAGTCTGCGAGGCTTGCAAATGATTCTGGAAAGGTAGGTGTTTGCAGTCCTTTTAGAGACTGTACTCTTTCTTTTTTTCTTTTTTTTTTTTTTTTTTGACTCTGATTATTGTTCTCAGTAAGAAGAAAACTAATATAATCTCAAATTTTAACTGTGTCAAAGTCTTCTTAAAGGTTTTAAGTGTCTTTATGGGTTAAGAAGGAACCAGATTGAAGAAAATCTGCATATTTCATTGAAGTTAGAATCAAAGTTCTGTCTTTAATTTAACCCTGCACAACTGTGTGCTAAAGGTTTTACGCTGTCAGGTCAATAGTCAGCTGTGTATGATGGTGCTGCTGTTTATATTTTTTTAGTACAGTCAACAGAGTTGCTTTTGAAAGGTAATTTTTAAAAAGCTTTCTGTATGATGATTCCGTATTCTCATGAACCAAACTTGATTAATTTTTTACCAGTTATTCTGATTGTGTTTATTTGATATTCTTTTATCATCATTCTGAAAGTAATTCATGTAAATAGTTGTATAAAAAAATAATGATACCTTGTTTTTTATTTCCATCATGTATTATTAGTGACAGATACGCACCAAGCTTACATGAATTTGGACACTTTATGATCCCAACAGTCTGTGATCCAGCAACCCTTCAATGGTTTATTTTTGCCAAAGCACAGGAAGCAAGAGAGAATCTGAAAAGAAAGGAAGAGTAAGTGCTTATGTGACTAAATACATTTAGCTCATGAAAATCTTTGCATATCATGTTTTAATTGTAGGAGGAGGAGGTATTCGTGCTCTTGTGGTGGAAAAAAATTCTGTTTATAAACTAGAACTGTACCTATCAGCGTTACTAAGTTAAAAATTTCAGCATTCAGTGAACAAAACAGTTGTTAGAAGATACCCATCCTTCACCTTGTAGAAACAGTTGTACTTTATTCAGAAATAAAAGATGTTTGCTTACAAGACAAAATTATGTGATTTTTTTTTTTTTTTACAATTACTTCCCCAAAGGAGAGGCATGGGGTTTTTTTAAGGAAAAAAACATTTTTGTTGAATAAGAAAAGCAACAAACTTATATTAATGTTACTAACACTGTGACAAGAAAACAGTCAAATCTAAACTAAAAATAACTGAGACCGACTAGAGAACTATTATTTCTAGTTGTTGTCAGTCAGGTAAGGAAAAGGTTAGTTAGCACCTAACAAGGGGAAGAAGAAAAAACGGAGTAGAATGATGAGAGAAATACCTACTTGGTACTCTTTCACAGATGCGAGTGTGATGAGGGAGATGGTAATAGTGAGTTGTAGTACCATACTTATTACATGTCAGACTTAATAATATCCCTCAGAACTCCATATTTTGTCTTGACCTTGTGTTGCATGTGTCTTTGAGGATTAAGACCATGAAGTAGAGATGCTGGTTTTATTTTTGAATAAAATGCTGTGATAGGTAACTGGGTATTACTGTCCTTTTAGACATTGTTACTACAATTTTTGTTTATTTTGCTGCTTTGGTTTGCTTTCAATGAATTGTTGAAATATCACAATGTCGTGAGTGTATACGTGGTATATGGATCCAGATTAATTTTTTTGTAAAAGTTATTTTAGGCATGAGTCTTACTGAAGACCTTATGGGTTTAGCTCTGTTAAGATCTGATTACTTGGGAGGATGTATTTTGGAGATGGACTTTGGTAAAACATGGAGGTCTGCTGAAATTTTTCCATAACCCTAGTCCAGCTTTGAAGTTAAGATTTTTTTTTTTTGCCATATAGTAACAGCTGAATAGCCCTTTATCTAGTTGTCCATATGTAACAGCTGGGAAAGTATTGTCTGTAGAGGTGGGGAGAGATGTAGCAAATGCATGCATTTGCATCTGGGTAACTTGGTCTCAAAAAAACCTCATGCTACACCACGTTACGAAGATGCTCATCTAGGAAAAATGTCATCTTTAGGCTAGCAGTGAAAGGATTGTGGGGCTCCCCTCAGAGTGTAAGCAGCTGTGTTGTAAGAATGTAAGAGCCAAGCTAAATATCTCAGCTCTTCTGTTGATTGCTGGTTTGTATAAAATAGTAAAGAACAGCTATTCTGGGCCATATTGGAGGTCTGTCTCCATCACCCGTTAGCTTACAGAAGGACTATGAATGGGGCAAAAAATGTGGTGGGTTTTTTATTCCTTCCCAGTTTCTGACTGACCACACTTGAAAAAATACTTCAAGCTGGAAACATTATCTCATGTTAAGAGTGTTCAATAGATGTCCTTTTTTTCCCCTCTTAATTGTCTAATTTTGAGCCAGTTTGCATTTTGTGGCTCCAAGATATCCCATGGCAGCAAATTGCACGGTTCAATTACATATACCATGTGTATATGAAAGAGGGAAGAGGTGTTTTCTGGTTTATAGACCCATGGCCTGATGATTTCATTTGGTATTCTCTTGTTCTTGTGCTGTAGGCAAAATGGTCATTCTGTATTTATCACCTCTACTTTTTTTTGGTGGATATGTCATATTTCCCCTTAGTTGTCTTTTTATTGAAGCTGAAAACTCCTTTTCTACTTAATACTTCTTTGCACAGAAGCCATTCTGTACTTCTGATTTTCCTTAGGCTCCTGTGGTTATTAAATGGACTCGAAGATAAAGGAAAATATTTTGAGATGTACTGGATTTACTGTGCACAAGTAGATGAATGTTTTACATTCAGTAAATAGCGTAGCTGGAATTCTGTATGACCTGATGCACTGAAGAGTTCAGATGCTGTTGCTCTAGAAAATGGTCTTAACTGTGTGGATGTTAGATTTCTAGTAATGCAGGATTTAGTATTAATCTAGTTCTCCTTCCCTTGCTTTTGTAAATTACCAGTTTTGAATTGTGGTAGAGGTGTAAGCCTCCTTGTAGAAGTGACTAAAAATAAAGCTACAGTTCTCACTGTGTGCGGCTACCTTTATGTCCTTCAAGGGAGCCTGAGATTTCACAGAACGGGAAAGCTTGGTGCTCAGGTATTGGGGACCGTGTTCAGGAGGGCAGTGTGGGTACGGTCAGTAGAGAGGGCGGGTTAACTCACTGGCTTAGTTGAGCCCTGACTGCCAGAGCTGGGCTGGGCTCTTGTAGAGTGATCTGAGTGTCTCAGCAGTGTGGTACATGGGGATCGCAAACAGACCTCTGGGGAGCGTGGCGTTGACCTCCTTCGGTAGCGATTTTACATGAGTCAAATAGTATCAGTAGCTGTGTCCATGCTTAGCTTGGACACATTCGCATCCCAGTGGCTCTGCAAATGTGCTGCTGCTTTGTAGTTCCTCTCACAAAGTCAGGTTGGAGTTGATCGGCATTAGCCCTGTTAGCTCAACATCTGTGTTGTAGGGTGGCAATGGTGCTGTTTCTATAACCAACCTGGCTGTGGAAGAAGTATAGCTGGGTTAATGTGGCACAGTGCCTAAGCTAGTAAGTCTTGCTGTACCTGAACTGTCTCTGCATCAGATGATCTGCAGTTCCAGTGACTCTTAATTAATTCTGCACATTAACTTTATTTCTGAGTACCTTGAGTTTGCCATGTGGAATCTTAGAACTCTTTGGGGTGAATGGAAAAATTAATCTGTGAGCTACAAATTCAGTATTCCGTATGCTTCCTGCAATTAGTACGTTATTAATGCATGTAATATGCATCAGGTGGCTGTACCTGTCATCCGTTGGTTTTGATGACACGCAGAGTACTGGTCTTAGTTAAGAAGACAGAGCAGTTACTGACATGATTTTATTCTTTAAGCTTAAACTTTCAAGGTTAAGTACTTTCATTCCTTACATGAAAAAGTGAGCCTCATAGGGTTTTTGTTTTGGTATTTTTCCCCATTTGCTCATTTTGTGAGCAAAAAAATGTCATGGTGCAGGCTTTCAAATGTGACGCCTCTGTAGGCTTGCTGGTGCCCACAGTCATGGAAGCATGTTCGGTCTAGCCTCTGAGGTAGACATGGGTATCAACCTGCGCAAAAATCTCAGCTGTGCCATAGCTGTATGTGAAGTGATACTTTGTTCACATGTATATATCCTACAAATACACTTATTTCAAGGGGTTTTTTAATGAGATTAAGTTTTAATTTCATCACTGTATGTTGTCTTCATTTGCTAGGATGATGATTACAGAAAAAGAGCTCATCGATACTTCCACTGAAAAATTTTCTTTGGATCGGCTGTATAAGGAACCCAGTGTTTCCAGTGCACAGATGATAGATTGTTGTAAGCGACTGCTGGAAGAATCATTGCCATACCTACAAGGCATGCACCTTTGCGTTTCACACTTCTACTCTGTGCTGCAGGATGGAGACCTGTGTATACCTTGGAACTGGAAAAACTGAGGACATATCTGATAATCAGATGAATTGTTTATTTTCTGTAAGAGGCTATAAATATGAATGTTTTTAAGAGTAAATTATTTAAATCTGTATTTTGATATCAGTATTCAACCCGCAAATTTTCTTCTAACTGCTACTCAAAAAGGATTGGAGTCCTAGACAATTTGCACAATGTGCAGTATTGCCGGTCCTGGGAAAGACACCTGTACATTCTCCATACTACTGTAGGAGTCCCATTGTATGGTAGCAGTTGTGAAACCACATTTTTGTAGTGAATTATGAAAATATATTAAATTGCAAGTCTGCAAAAATGTGCATGTGTATTTTTAATATACATGAACATTGCTGGATAGGTCTTCTTAAACAGTGTGCTACTGAAACCCAACATTATATGTAATCTTGAGGGATTCATTGAATGCAAAAGTTGAGTACGTAAGTTACCTGGTGGCAACATTGGCATTTCATGTAGCTACCTGTTACTGAATTAAAAAGGACAAGGGAAAAAACACCAGGCTGTTTCTACTTTGCAGAAGAAAGCAGTACATTAACTCCGTCTCTAACAGTAGATTTTCATATGCTGGTCCAATATTGTTGACTCAGAATTTCAAACTATGCCAGTTGTTCTGTCTGCAGTTACTTTACAGGAGATGTCATTCTCTCTTTGTTTTCTGACGTTTGCTCCATAAATACAGACAATCCTCTTTACTTACACTATAGCAGGTTGCAAATCCCATATACACACTTAAAACCTGAGTAGTTTAATGTGACATCTAAGGAAAGGAAGCATTGATTTGTGTGGGATTGCCTGCAAGGGTAAGTACTTCTCAGTGAAAGCAAGGAGGTTGCAGTAAGGCAAACGCGTGGATCTTGTTGGGTGTTTTTTTCCAAGGAATAAAGTACCAGTAATAAAGTGTGAATGTATGTCAACACTTTTTCATTGTAATACATGCGAAGATGCATTCTGTAATTAGGTTACTATTTTGCAAAACATCCTTTGAGAAGCACCAAGTGTTTCATGTTTCTGACTTGAATTCACCTATAACAACTGATAAAAAAAAAAGTAATTGTCAAATTCTTACTTGCCTTGTATTTATATTTGTCTTGAGTAGGGCACTGTTGTGGTTCTCTGTTTTCCCCGATAAAAGGCTAGGTGTCAATTTGTTCATTATGTTGCCAAATTTAAACCAAAATCCCCCACTGTGATCTCAAACATACCTGTTTTACAACATTGAGAGAGGAGCTGTGACTTTCTCAGGCCTTTAATTCAGTGGAATTATTAGCAATTCCTTTAGAGGTTCTGAAGATCGGTTGATAGGGGTTTTTTTTCAAAGTAGTTAACTTCCATTGCACATGCCTTCCCCACGCTCCATTGAAGCAAGTGAGCCACTCCTGTCAGTCGGAGCCCAGCAATATTCCCTGTAACAGCTCTTTGAAAGTAGGGTGTCTTCAGGGACAGGAGGTGACTAGTATTTTTTTTTTTTTTTTTCTTGAATTGAATGACCTCTTCCAGGTCAAGCTACTTCAGTCAAGACGCAGCTGTCCAGTTTGTAGAGGAGATAAAAAGTCTGAAGGAAGGTGATTAGGCTCGACCAAGAGCCTGATGTGATTGAGGATTGGCACTAATGTCACAGCAGTGACTAGACCTAGGGACCTTCTCTCTGCAGCCAGAGAAGACTAATACTGGCTGAGTGAGGAGATGTAGGCTGTAAAGAGGCTTTATGAAATAGAACATGGGATGTTTCCACAAGTGAAAAGGGGCAGTGGGGACCCCGACCCCGAGTGGGGATAGGAGTAGGCAAGGGCAGGCAAGAGGGAACGGGACCGAGTTTAAATGTGGGAGCAGTGGAGATAGTTGATGTAACACGCTTCCAGTCTGGGATGGATCTGAAGAGTCTTGCCATGTCTTCTAACGGGGAGGTAGCCAAAATCCTCCAGCAAAATGTGGCGGTCCTCAAAGGGTGGCTAGCAGCCTGCTATTGTGGCAGGTACCTCCAGGCTGGGAGTCTCAGTCTGTGCAATAAGCCAAAGAGTTCCAGTCCTGCTGACATCCCACCAGAAAGGTGGTCAGCTCAGGTGCAGGGGGTGTCCTTCCCTTTCCTGTTAGATACTGAGTTGTGTTTTCCCAAGTTCTGAAGGAGACGCATGTCAAAATCTCTAAAACTGCTCAAAAGTTGAGCAATATAAAAATGAAGATTGTGTATAGTTCAGTAATTCAGCACAGTAAAGTCTGGGTCTTTAATAGAGGTCTTTTGCAGAGCACTTTCTAGTTATCATTCTTACTGCAGAATGGTCAAGGTGACTTTACAAAAATCCTGGCCTCCCAACATTTTTAAACGTATTTAGAAAAGTAGCAGAAAAAACAAACTGGTAAGTTTAATGTGTGTGGTATAGGTATTTACTTTGTCAAGTTTGACTTATTTTGAACAGTGCCAAAAGTAAGGGAGAATTGTCCATTTAGGTAGCTGGGGATGGGTTAAATCTGTCAGAATTATACTTTGCTTTCTGACATTTTAACAAGGTGGGGGGAAAAAAGGGTTTAGAACTCTGAAAGCCTTTCATCGTAATGGCAGGGTGGAAACAGAGAAGAATTTTAAACTTTTTGTCTGTTTTTAAAGTGGGCAGAACACCTCAAATTCTGCTCAAGAGCCTCTATACTATCAGCTTATTGTGGAAATAGATTTAAATTTATACTAACATCTAGTGGGGTTTTATTCGGTACAGAATTCCTGCTTGTCCTGTGGCTAACAACCAAAACCATGCTTGGTATGAAGTTTCAAAAAGTATTCTCTTTAAAAACAAATCCTAATATTAAATTTGGTGGAGTTGATGTCTTACTCTTTTAATTTATTGTTTGGTTTAGATTTTAGTTTAGAAATTTGCCATAAACATTTGAAAAATAAGTAAGAATCTCTGCCAGTGATCAAAGACTTGAAATGTGTGCTAGTCATCCGTCATGAGTCAATAAACCGTGATGCCGAAATCATGTCATTCAACCTCTGAGAATGGTTTAGTGTTTTAGTGCAGCTGCCAGAAGGAAATTCAATGCTGGATTCAATGCTAGAATAAAAGAGATGGGGACTTGGGACAAAATTTATCATCTTAATGAGTTATTTTGGTGCTGTTTAATGCTGTGACCTTGAGATGCACGCACTGGCAAACAGCAATTTCCATTTTGTCAGGTGTCGGCAGAACATTTTACAATATCGGTTCTATGTGAATTCCAGTGCTATGGGCTCCTGCTTGTGTTTTAATGGCTTGATACGTGATTTTTTTTTTTTTCCCATTCTTAAGAGTTGTATAGGAAAATTGTATGAAATTGTGTGAAATAATGCTCGTTTTGTCACTGTTCTTTTGGCCGTTAACTGCTGTGACACAGTCTCGGGGACTAATAGGCTTGTGTTCATGTTTTGTAAGACATTTGAAATGTTGATTATGAATCTAGAGAAAGACTTAAAAAGGGAAAATTTTCCAGAAGATTAGAGCTGATGTATCAAAGCGTATCCGAAACTGATCAGAAGTTTTCTTGGAGAACATAAATCTCATCTCATGTGTGTATGTTACAGAAAAAAAAGAAAACAAACAAACAAAGCTGTGTGAGGAAACTGAGATTTTAAAGCTTATTAATTTAAATTTGTCATTCTGAGAATGTAGTGTTTGCCTGAACAGGGTTATCTCCGTGATTCCTTGGACATACGCATGTATTACATGTGTGTAGTACATGTATCCAAAGATGAGACTTTCCTAACATACATTTCTTTATAAGCTTAACAGGATATGCTGGAACATGTCCAGAGGAGAGCAACAAAGCTGGCGAGGGGTCTGGAGCACAAGTCTTACGAGGAGCGTCTGAGGGAACTGGGGTTGTTTAGTCTGGAGAAGAGGAGGCTGAGGGGAGACCTTATCGCCCTCTACAACTACCTGAAAGGAGGTTGTAGTGAGGTGGGGGTCGGCCTCTTCTCCCTGGTAACAAACGATAGGACCAGGGGGAATGGTCTAAAGTTGCGCCAGGGCAGGTTTAGGTTAGACATTAGGAAAAATTTCTTCACAGAAAGGGTTGTCAGGCTCTGGAATGGGCTGCCCAGGGAGGTGGTTGAGTCCCCGTCCCTGGAGGTATTTAAAAGAAGGATAGATGAGGTGCTTAAGGACATGGTTTAGTGGTGGGATGGCAAGGTTAGGTTAGGACTTCATGATCTTAAAGGTCTTTTCCAACCTAGATGATTCTATGATTCTACGATATGGATTTGTAACAGAGCAGGGCAGATTTAAATAAAAAAACCCCAAACAAACAAACAAAAAATGACCTAGCTGAGAAAGAGAAAACATAGCTGTAAATACAGTAAAAATGTTGGGTTAAAGTGCTGTGCATGGAAAAAAACATTTATGTATCTCCCTGGAAGGCCCTGTTAAAACTACAGTATATAGTGAAGTAGCAGAAAAAAAGTCTTGTTTTGCATTTTGTCCTTTACAGCTACGTATTCCTTACATGATTGCTTAAATGCTGAATAATTTAGTACTTCATTTTTGCTAAATCCTCCGATGGGGCGCTGTATGTCTAAGTAGCCAGACTGATTGATTATGATCTCTGTGATGTCTTTAAAACAAAAAAGAGCTTTTGAAGATATTTTATTTAGTAGAGCTGAAATTATTTCTTGCCCACTTTTACATTCTGAAAGCATCTTTTTGTTTTGGTTTGGTTTGGGTTTTTTTGGTTGTTGTCTTCTATTTCCATAGCTTTTGGCTATTGCATGGCTCCATATTTTAGCAAGTTTAAACATTTTTTAACCGTTTTGCTCTTCCTAACATGTTTACCAAAAGAGCACAGATTTAAATTAGCCCCATCTATGCTGTGGACTGCACTAACTATAGACCCCTCAAACATGCCTTAAACTGAGCTGCTAACCCCCTTGTAAACTCCTCTTGGGTTTTACCAAGGAATAAGAGTGCGGAAAAGCGAGAGGGGCCAAGGCTTGTGCCAAAGGCAACGGCTGTGATGACAACATGAGATGGTCCTTGACATCGAGGTTAGATAAAAAGAGCAGGGTTACAATTTTCTCGATGTAGTCCCAACATCCCTACCTAGCTGCTCAGGAGGACAAAAGGCAAATTGATGTAACTTAAGATAACAGCTTTAATTTCTTCTTGATTCTTTCTCTTTAATCATCGGCTTTGTCATTGGATTTTTATATGTTGTAGGGGCACAGTTGAGCAGTCAGCTAATGCCTGTGGTAGCTGTGTGCACGCTCTGTCTGTAACAGGATATTCTGGGACCGTTGACTAAAAGCAGCAATCGGATGGGAACCTGATGTCCTCCCTCCCGACCGCTCTGTGATCTGGCGGCCACAGTTCAAGATCAAGGCGTTTCCTTGGTAGTGCTTTGTCCAACCCACACGTTATTGTACCCGTCAGTTTGTCATGCTCCCGAGAACTTCTCGTTCTGGGTTGGTTTTTTTTCTTAATGGGATGTTTCAAGTTCATTAAGTCAGTGGATTATTGTTGTAGACTGTTTTGAATCCTGCTTGTGTTATAATCCGTTTTCAGCTTGTATTGATTTCAGATGGTCCATCGAGCTACAACCGTAACTTCCACACAATCGCACAATGCGCAAAAAAGAATTAAGAGTAAATGCAAATACCTCAATTTCACAATTAAAATTACTCAAAGTATTTAACAAGGAGCACTACAGCTAACTTTGATTGCTGTCACCGATCTGCAGGCCGGGCAGCGTTGTACAGAGTCCGCGTGATTTGGGGCTCACCCCGCTAGTGGGGATCTGTGAAGGTGATGTTGGCTCAGAGAAGCAGAGCTACCAAGGCTGAGTTATTGCTGCCTCCATGAGCACTGCCTGGGCAGACTCTCTGGTGGGGTGGTCTGAAGAGCCCTGCTCTTTTAAAGAAAAAATAAAAAATTCACCCTCCACAAAACCAAAAGGGAGGAACGGCCTTTCTGAAACGGCTACCTGGTTTTGTAACAGTGTTGAGGGTACAACAACAGCTTGTGGTGTTACGAGCCAATTCTCTGGTGCGGTTTTGCACCTTTCAAATAAGGGAAGATTCCTGGAGGATGATGCTGCTGCGTTCAAAATGGAGGATCCCTCTAGCCAGGTGATATTTAAACATGGGGCCATTGGTGTATTGCACAGTCAGATGCACATTCCTCTCTGTTTAATCTTTGAGCTTGTGAGACCTTTCTCCAAAGGTCACAAAGCATTAATCTAAATGTGACTAACCAGTTCACAAAGGTTTTAGCAACAGGGAATGGTGTCTTGGTCAGTATTTGTATGATGCCCAGAATAGCTGGGTCTCTTGCGCTCTGTATTAACACACACACACACAATTAAGGAGTCAGAATTTAAAAGCCTGTATAGTTGCAAATGTTTTTTCACTGCTCAGATCTTTGCTGTCCTGTTATGACAGGCTTTGGAGGAAAAACAAGCTGTGCTGTAAATTGGGTGATGTACATGCATTCTGGTTTTAGCCAGAAATCTGTGCTAAACCCCAAGATTCCCTATCTTGCTTTTGAGATGGTGAAAAATGTGTGGGACAAAAGGCCCTGCAGGTCTGAACCTCTCCTGGCCAAGAACAGGACTTAAAAAAAAAAAAAAAAATATATATATATATATCACTACTGTATGGTTCATTCCATCTTTGCTGGGTATGGAAACCGTAACTAACCTTCTGGCAAGAACCACGTTTCATCTACAGTTTATGCTCTGGTCTAAAAACAAGGGAAAGGAACAACCCAGTTTTGAGTTGCTGCAGCTTGGCCCTTAGAGTTTTTGCCCACCTCCTTCCTATCCAGTTTGTCATGGCCAGTACTGAATGGCAGATCTTAAGAGCAGATTCCAGCTGAGATTTCTAGGTATAATTTGGTAGCACATGGCTACCTGAGTGGCAGCCCTTTGAAAGCCATAGAGACCTTCCCGCCCTTGCAGGTACCTTCAGATGTCTTCAACAAGTCCTAACAGACCTCCTCAGCTCACAGGTCTCTCTTAGAAGCCTTGAAACTTAATTATGTCTTAATTTCAAAAATCTCTTGGGAAAAGACACTGTCACCCAAGTGAAACTGTGTAGAGCTGTATAGCGAGTGTAGAATGTCTGCATTGCTGGTTGGCACTGGAAGTTTCTTTCAGAGAAAAGGTCTGCGGTTCTGGATAGGTACGTGCATCCTGAATTTCTCTTTCATCAGGTTATTCTTGGTAGGTACAAATGATAGACCAGTTTATTCTAAAAGTCTATTCAAAAGTGGTGAAGAAGAGAGCATGAAGGGACTGGGGGTTGAGCACGCCTCTGTCTTCCTCCTTCCTCTCCTCTCCATTTGTCATCTCAAGCACTAGTGCTGTTGGGCAAAGGCTTCTCCATCTTGAGCGAACACAGACCATTGGCTGCGATGGTGACAAAGAGTTTGTCAAGAAACTACAAACCAGGGCTTCCCAGACTGCTTTCTGCTTCTGATGAAATAAAAGCTTCACTGGGTACAGGCCATCACTCTGCATCTCAAACCCATCCTAGCGTTAACGTAGCGTTACAGGATGCACTCGACTCACCTGCGTTTAAGTACGTGCCAGCGCGCTGCTCATCGCGGTGGTAGTCTGTAGAGACTCTATCGAAATACGGAGTTATTCATGGCACGGGATTTTTGGTAACTGCTCTGTTCTGTTTTTGTTTTAAAGTTTGTGCTGTTTTGTCATTCTTTGTTGTTACCTTGTTATATTATGTTCGTTTATTCCGAAGATATACCAGGCTTTCTTGGGAACAGAATTAATATTAGGTGGAACACTATTATGTGGTGATTAATGGAAGCCTAGTTGCAGTTAGCAATTACTGAAAATGGGCTGGATTTCCTGATGATTACTTTGTCCTGTGCAAATTTATTTTGCAGACAACTTATTGTACTGAATTCTTCTTAGATAATAAATTTGTGAAACATTTTCAGTATCACCCTGAGGCATTAGCAGAAATTGCCTCCTACACTGACCGCGTATGACAAATAACTAAAATGGATCGGATGTCGCACGTATCCTGCATGCTTGAAAGGCCTGCACGATTCCTAGCTTTTTAGGGAGAAAAAAAAAAAATCACCATGTAAGTGAGGAGAATTCCGCTGCAGAATTTGGTCGTTATCATCGTGGTGTGCTGTTAAAGTCATGCAATATGTCTTTAGGTGAGAGGCATGAACAGATGATATGTGAAAACCAAACTGGAGTAGTTGTAAACTCTCCTAACGTTTCCTTTCTGCTTTATTAGTCATTGTAAACCTCCTGCTACCCAGGTTATAACCTCGGGATTATTCTTTATGCAATAAGAATAGAGTGAAATTTTGTGTCCCGTTACTTTAACCATAGCATACGTTATTAAAAATTAATTTAATGGTCCTCTAGGATCCAACTCTGGAGGTAGCAAACAAGTGTCTCGGTTATATATTGTCTTCAATTATTCATTAAGAACTATGGGGATTTTCTAGAACATCTCTCTAGCGAAGCTCAAAGCTCTTCTCCTAATGCCAGCAACAAAGCTCTGCTATTTAGTTTAACAGAAATGGACATGATTTCCCTGATGGGTTTCTCTGTTTGAACTGTGTAATATTTTATCGCATTTAATAAAGTTTATTACAAACATGACTTGGTATAAGAAAAATCCTAGTGGTGAGGCTAAAGCATAATTTAATTTTGAACAGACGTTTTGCCAGCAAGAATTTCAATATATCGCCATGTGTGTAAGCATAATAAATAGTTTAACACAAATTACACAGCATCATTATGGATAATTGTCTTGTACGCTAGAGCCATTTTCTCAGCTCTTTGCACTCCCAATTACGTTTCTTCTATCTTCGATGTTATTCTGGTTTGGACTTTGTAGTTGTTGCTGGGTGGTGGTTTGGTGTTTGTTTGTTTGTTTTAAAAACAAGCCTGTTTTCCTCAAAGAAGCTGTTTAATTAATGGAGCTGCCAGTGCTACGTCATCGCTCTGGGGAAGGATGTCATTCCGCCTGGTGCCTCAGATGTGCAGTCACACAAATGCACGTGGGTCTATGGGAAAGGTCTATCTGGGAAAACGTCACCAGTTCAGGAGCCAGAGTTGAATTCAGGAGAGTTAAACCAACATAACTTCTTGTGTCGATCCTTGTTCCAGTGTTTCCTTTTCTTTTTGGTTGTTGTATTTCCTTAGACATATACTCTTAGCCATAAGTAAACTTCAAAAAAAATATATTAACTGTTCCAGAATGGAGTTCCCAGTGGAGAATTATACCAGAGTTACTGTAAGTTAAATGTATGCTTATAAGGCGATCACTTTTGTGATGACAAGCCCTTGCGTGGCTTCAGTGAAGCTGTTTCTGATTTACACCTCAGCTGATGTGTTTTAAAATATTTCCCCATTCCTAAAGGCTTGCTTTGGAGTTCAGTGTTTCTGCAGTGCCTGATGGATGCTTTGCATCCAGCAATTGCTGTTCAAACAATAGTGCACCCGGTGTCCCGGATTTCTTTTTGTAGATTTTTAATTCCTGCTATGAACAGGTCAAATGCATAAATTTTATTAAAAAAAAACAAAAAAACAAAACCAAACCTTCCCCCCCCCCTTTTTTTTTTCTTTTTAACTTCTTATTTCAAAGGGTAGAGCTTGCTTTCTCCTGTGATTTTACTGCCCTAAGAGGAGGGCAGAGCACAGGGAGAGGTATGTAGGGAGAAGATAGATTGGCACAATTTTCAACACAATTATAACTCAACTGCCAGCAAAAGCAATGGGACTTTTCCCTCCCACTGTAAGAAGGTTCAGAAGAGAACACCGTACCGCAAACTTCACACTGGCGAACTCCCGCTATGGAGGCAGGCACTGGTGTTGGAAACCTTGGTAGTGGCTCGACTGCCTTTTCATCGCGCGGAGATGCAGCTTTCCTGCAGGATTCCTCTTGGAGAAAGGTCCCGGCCACTCGCGCTCCCAGTGATGCGCTTCCGTGCCGGTAGATCTCGCAATAGCCGAACGCTGAACTGAGCCCTTTGCCTTTGTGGCTGCTCTGGATATTTGCTCACTGATGCCTCCAAAACCATGATGCCTCCAAAACCAGCTTGGCTGCAGACCTGCTGGCGCGTGCCAGCACCCACTCCTTTCCCGGTGGCGTGTGTGTCACCAGGAGGGTGAGCAACCCGTGACACTATTGCAGGCTTGGGGGGAGGTGACCAGCTGCTGCTGTCGCGGATGCACAGGCAGGAGCGTTGGGTTGGCAGCAGGGTGCAGCTTCCCCCGGCAGCCAGGGAGGACTTTGAGGTAACGCTGGTGTGGTTCCTGGTGAACTTGCTTAGGTGGGTTTGCTGGGAGAAGCTCTGGATTTCTGGACTCTTATTGTCTTTGATAAGCAAGGTTCATATTTGACATTGGTATGATGCAAGACAATCCCCGCCACCACCTCCCATCTGCATCTTTTTAAATTGGGAAGGAGTTTTTAATCTTCCTGGCCAGGCTGTCCCTTCCAGCTTTAGAAATGCTCCTGCCCTTTGCACGGGGGCACTTATCACCTCCTGGGATGGCAAATGTCCTGCTAATGAGAGTTCCTGTACTTGCTTTTCTTGTGACTAATTCGTTAATCCATTTTGAGATAAAAGCATCATTTTTAGACCAAATGGAGCATCTAAAGTACTGCTTTTCCACACACACGTTTTCCAGATGTGCCTTTATATTCCAGGCATGTGTGAATATATGTTTGTTTATTTGCTAATCGCACCTTACAAAGCCATGCAAGTGGAGCAATGAATGAATGCGGCACGCTCCTAGCCCTCAAGGTGAAAAAGTCTCCGTGGGGACAACATGGCCCTTGGGTTAAGTGAACACCCAGGTCAGTCCCCATATATACCCCGTCTGTGATTCATTTCCAGACCTTCTGATTTTTAAATAGTTGTATCCTCTGCTGAATTTCCAGCAAAGGAAAGATGAGTGATGGTGTTAGGTGATACAACAGCTCAGAAGAGTTCAGCAGGCTCCAGCCCAGTCTGGTCCTTGTGGGAGGAGATTCATGCGTATCACTGGATTTCCCAGTCTCCGTCTCTGCCACCTCTGGGAAGAGCATGAACCAGCATCCAAAGGACCCGTTGATCTGCACAGAAAGAGCAAGAAAGCAAAGGCATTGCCGGCAGTTTCTGAGCATCAGTCAGGTTGTAAGCTCTGGGGAGAAACAGCACTTGATCCTGTGATGCACATATGGTGGACACTGGGTAAGGAGCAGAGTCTGTCTGCAGGACTTGTGGAGACCTCAGTGAAAAGAGAAGGTTTCGGTCATCGCTGCAGCGCTTTGTTTGCAGGTCCCCTTCGGACAGCCTGACTGTGAGGGACAGTGCTGCTTGCTGGGCATGTCGGTCATCTGCAATTAAGGTGCTACATCTGATGTTACATCTGCTGCTGCTGAGGGTCACAGGCCAGCAATGCCTGGGGAGCACGTGAGCCCAGGGACCTGCAGCGAGCAGGTACGTCATGGTGGGGTGAGGGGCTGGCTGGTGTGAAACCTCTTGCCCAGAGCTGGGGCTCCCCACGTAGGGGAAAACGCTCATCCTCTGCAGGGAGCCCAGCCAGGAGAGCTGCCTGGAGATGAGGCGAGGGCCAGCGCGGGCAGGGAGCACAGCGCGGCGGCAGGCGGCTGCCGGCGGGAGGGCTGCAAGCCGCTGCTTTGCACCGCGCTGCGCGAGCCAGAGAGCCGCGGCCCTGGTGAAGCTGAGGGCTGGGGACCAGCGCCAGGGATGCCGATCCCTTGCGGCCGGGCTCCTCCTGCTCATGTGTCAGTCTCCTGGAAATGCTTCTTATAAAGGGAATGCTTAGGTTTGGTACAGGATAACTAGGAGAATTGTAGCCATGCCGGTATGGAGGGGTCACACCTGAAAAGACCACACGGGCTGCCCCAGGCTGTGGGGACGGGGCTGCTCATGGGGCAGAGAGGAGAGAGCAGGCTCCCTCCGTTCGCTCACACTTTATCTCTATGGTTTGCCTTATCTCCAGCCCTTACAGGTTGGGTTTGGGTTTGTTTTTTTTTCCCTTCCTGATTTTTGGCAGTGATAGTCTGCAAGCAGCATCCCTAAGGTGCAACCAGTGGAGCACAAGAGGGTTTCAGAGACAGCGTGCTGTAGCACCAAAGCTGGTCGTAGAGATGCCATCATGCTTCTCCACTGCCCGCCGGGCACCTCTCAGGACGGGCTGAATACCCCAGCTCGCCATCACCGCCACGAGCTGCCCTCCTCAAATGCGAAGCAGCAGCTCCCCAGCACCCGCTGTGGCACAGCACCTTGCTCCCAACACGCTGCCGCATCCCCCGGGAGTGCCGTGGGGCCCTTCTGCTCCAGCCCCCTAAATAGCAGTGCAGGACGCACTGTTTAGGGCTCCATTAGCCAGTAAAATTAATTATATTCTGTCTTTTTTTATAGCGCGTTCAAAGACAGAAATATGCAGGTTATTTGTACGTCTTGAGGGTTGCAGTCAGTCTGTCCGGGTGAACTCTCCGGGTCTTCTTTTTAATACAAACTAGAACATGCCTATTTTTAACTTATCTATCTTAAATCTACTGCGAGGTGTGGTCTAATGCAGAACGAATCTCTAAAATGTTTTAACAAAGGGGAGGAGGGTGTGCGAGACCTGGAGCTCTGTCCTGCCGCAGGAGCAGCCCCGCGAGCGCGATGAAAGATATTCCGCTGGGGGAATTTCTGACACACGCTGCCCCTACATTTCTGGTATTTATTATAGAGGGAAGGGAAGACAAAAGCTCAAGGGAAAACAAAAATCTAGGTCTGCCTCAGGTTATTATAAACTGAGAATTGATAGGCAGTCTCAATTGCCTGTTGCTAAGCAGCCAAGAGAATTGGTTGACCATACCCTGGGCCTTTTAAAAAAAGAAAGAAAAAAAAAAATAGAAAGCTCTGTATGTGTGTGTGTGTTAACAGTATGAAATAAACTGTAAATATCATATTAGCATAGAGAGCCTCACTACTGGTTTTTTTGTTGACTGTGTTTTTGAGGTGGTGCTGCACGGGTGGTGTGAAACAAGTCAGGCCTGAGGGGGAGAGTTTAACCTTTGCTTTAAAATAAAAAGAAAGAGAGGGAGAAAGAGAGCGATTCTGCCATGTCAGCGAGGCCAAGCAGCACTTTCTTGGGTTTTGAAGGGTCCCTTTAGGGTGTGATCTTGCATCCCTTGAAAAGCTGCGTGCTGGGGGTCCTGGGGACCAATTCCTGGGGATCCAAGTCCTTCCTCTCCCAGCCAGTGTCACCGAAGTGGCCTTCAGCTTTTTTCTTTTTTTTTTGGCCTTTTTTTTCTTTTTAAAAAGATGATGTTTTCAGCACAAAGCCCTAGAGGCCCCCATCCCTCATTCTGCCAGAGTGATTTTGCCCACCTTAAACGGAATAACCCCAGCGCCTACATTAGTTTTCAATAATCAATCTCTAAATCGATGATTTCAGACATCCCCAAGACCCTCCTCCTCTCGGGTACCTTCCCGGCAGTCCCTCGCTGACCAGGAGTGCACACAGGGTTATCTCAATACGGAGCAGACATCTGGCAGTGGCCGCGCTCCTTTGCACCAAACCTCGTCTTTCCTCCCGCCACCCAGGGCGAATCCCCTCGGAAGCTGCTGGTGGCCGAGCGCCGCTCCCCATCCCAACGTGCTTGTGCTCCTCCTCCTCGCACACGCCGAGCGGACGGGGCGGACATCGGTCTGCAGGGGATTTGGGGTGGTGAAAGCACCCCGGTACCAAACCCGGCGCGCTCGGCGACTCGGAGCGTGCACGGGCACATGGGGCCATTGCTGCGACGTGCAAACAGGGGCACGCGCAGGGGAGGGAAAGCAGCGGAGCTGAGCTGTCGGGCAGGGTCAGGCCACCCCTGCCCCCCCCCTTCCCCAAGCACGGGCCTAAAAATAGACGTAATCAGGTTTCAAAGAGGAAAAGAAATGAAAAGGTCGAGTGTCATGACCTTAGACATGCTCTGAGGCTGCTTTTCTCCCCACGTGGCTTGCCTTTGCTGGGCCTCCCGCCGGCGTTTCCGGACCAGAAGCGGCCGGGGCGCGCGCCCTGGGCATGGCCATCAGCTGTGGCCTCTGGTCAGGGGGTTCTTCCTTTTTATCCCTCCCCATCCGCCTTCCTGCCGCCTGTGACCGGCTCCTTCCTTGCCTCGGGAAAAGAAGCGGCGGACGCCTGGGGCTCCATCCCCGCTCCTTGCTGCAGTCGCCTCATGGGGCCGACCTGCTCTGCCAGGGGTCTTGCAAGAGCCGCGTTGATTTTTGGGGTGCTTGAGCCCCGCTCCATGCCAGCTGGGGGTAGCGGGGCACCTAGCACTTTCCCTTTGTGAGCCCACAAGCTTTGGGTTTCCATGGCCATGCTTCTCCATCTGATTTTGTTCAAATCATACTATAATAAAGCAGCGTATTTCATGCTGGGAACTCAAGACCCGTAGCGGGGAAGGCAGAAGATATGGTGTCTTTGCAATTATGGTCTCATTTTTCCCAGTTGGTGAGAAATTCCTCTATCCTCCTTTGCTTTTCCACTGCTCAAATAACCTCTGAAAATGTTGGATAATTGTTTTTAATGTGTATGTGCTCTGTGCAGGCATGAGTCAGGACTTGTCTTTCCTTTTGGTGTAGTGAGGAGCACACGTCCACCCTCCAGGTCCAACCAAAGAGCCACTTACAGCATCCTCCGCCAGCAGCAAGTCTACCCCATCAGTCTGCATTTATGAAAGCTGCAGCAGAAGACACCGTATCTCATCGTTTATCGGTGTGTACTGGGCTGGCACAGTAACAAAAACCCACTCTGTGTTCTCCATTTGCAGATCTTCATGTTTCTTATCAGGAGCATTTCACTCAATGGTTTGTCTTGCGGCAGGCGAATGTAATAGCACAAACCCAACCCCTGGGTGCTTTCAGCTCAGCGCATCCTGAGGGCAGACAAAATCTGCGCTGCGTCCTGGCTGATCCCTGAGGATGCAGGAGCTGGTGAAGCATGATCCCTGCAGGCAAAGCTCCAGTGACACATTTCTTCTGCAAAGAGGAGAGGCAGGGTCCGGGTTTCTGGGGTGCCGTGCAGCATCCCCGTGGCAGGACAGCCCCTCGCTCTTGGCTGGGCATGCAAAGTGTCGCTGCTCCCTCCTCTCCAGGGCTGGAGGCAAGAGGGCACAAAAAAAAATGACATATTAAATAAACCTCGACATTTCTGAGATGCAAACAATTATTCTAACCACTTGAAATATTCAGCACTGTGGCACTCTGTCTTCAGCGCTTTGCTGTCCCCTCGCTTTGTCCTCGTCCCCTGCTTTTTTCCTAAAAAACTCCAGCCACCACGTTCCCAGTGCTTCCCCCTCGCTTGCCTGCACCTCAGCCATCCTCCTGCATCCTGCAGACCTGGGATCCTTCCTTATAAAGTGCAGCAGAGGATTTCAAAGGCAGTCATCTCCATATCAGTCCACCCATCCTTGCCCAAAATAACCGTGGCACAGAGGGAGGTGGTGGCTGTCATACGGAAAATGTTTTCCAGGAGCAGCGAGTAGCTGTGTGTGTACTTTGCACAAGCAGTGCTGCCAGCAGCTAGTGCCCTGGGTGGATGCACGGAGTCTCACCGAATTTCCCCTTTTGCTTCCTCCTGCCAGGGCCACAAAGCTGATCAGAGGGCTGGAGCACCTCTCCTGTGAGGACAGGCTGAGAGAGTTGGGGTTGTTCAGCCTGGAGAAAAGAAGGCTCCAGCGAGACCTTACAGCAGCCTTCCAGTCCTTGAAGGGGCCTACAGGAAAGCTGGAGAGGGACTGTTTAGAAGGCCAAGTAGTGACAGGACAAGCGGTAATGGGTTCAAGCTGAAGGAGGGTAGATTTAGGTTCGATGTTAGCAAGAAATTCTTCACTGTTAGAGTGGTGAGGCACTGGAACAGGTTGCCCAGAGAAGCTGTGGATGCCCCCTCCCTGGAAGTGTTCATGGCCAGGTTGGATGGGGCTTTGGGCAACCTGGTCTAGTGGAGGGCGTCCCTGCCCATGGCAGGGGAGGTGGAACTAGATGATCTTTGAGGTCCTGTCCAACCTAATCCATTCTGTGATTCCATGACTCTATCCCTTTCCCCCCCTCCCCACCTCCCAACAAGGCCTTGGCTCCACTTTTGCATCCACAGACAACCAGTCCCATCCCACACAGCTGTCACCATCCTCTCCCGCTCTTATGCTAAAGCTGAATGAAGTTCTGCTTAAGTTTATCAAGTAAATAAAACAGTTAGCTCATATAAGAAGAGGCAACGGAAAACTAGTGAAAAAACAGACAAGTTAGAACTGCATTTGTGGCTGATGAGCACAGGATTGGTTTGTTCTGCTTTTCAACTAAATATTTTTATTATATTGGTACAACAGATCAATATAAATATCTTCTATTATGTTAAACAATATAATTGATATTTGTTTAAAATTAAAAATATTAATACTAGAAAATCACTCTGAAAGACAATATTCAGAATAATACCCCTTTTTCTTTACACAAGAAGAAATATCTACTCAACAGGCATATTCTCTGCTTTAAAATGTTCATTACTTCTGCATTTTTCTGCTTCTGTACATTTTAAATCTATTCTGTGTACGTGCCTTACTCCACAATGACACGTGGGAAACATGATGCATGTCATTTTACTGGTTCTTTGCTTCATCTGCAATACCAGGATCCGCCATCCAAGGCAGGATTTGCCTCAGGATCCTTAAAAAACGTTTGCTCAGCAAATAAATCAAAGAGTTGCTTTAAAAAAAATGAAAACAAAGCCCTTACAGTAGGAAGCTTCCCTGTCCCAGATGGGATGTCCATGCAAACTGATGAAAACGTTTCTGTAGGAGACTGTCTCAGCCTGGATGGCGATGCCAAGTGGTACCTGGAGATACCAAGTGTTACAGGAGCTCTTGGGAATCCCAGTTAAGCAGAAGAAAGTTCATGGCCACGGGCATCCTCAGACCTGTAAGGTGTGTCCAGGCAGCAGGTACCCCTGATCGGAGTCTGAAAGGATGTGTGTGGGCCATCATCTCCTAAACGTCCTACGTGACCTGGTAGAAGAAAGGCGAGGCAGTGTTACGAGGCCACAGGTTTAATGCACTTACACCTTCTTGTTCTGCATTTTGTAAAATGGGATCCATTGATTTTTTATTTTTATTCTTCATACCAATCAGTTCTTGCTAGAACTATAGAGGCCCACACACGTCCCCCTCGCTACCCCAGTTCCACCTCTGGGACATCAGAAATAAAACTACTCGATGCCAGACCACGTGCAGCCCCAGGGAAGGATGTGGGGGCTCAGGAGGTGCCATTCCCATGGGGCTCCCACAGACTTTACTTCAGCTGACGGGGACATCGGCAGCAAGACCCCTGCGGGCTCCTGGGACCCCCCCAGGGACAGCAGGACCCTGAAGACTTTGACAACTGGTTTTAGGGTCTTGAGCACTACATGTGCTGGCTTAGCACACCGCAGCACAGCAGCCCCATGCCGCTGGTGAGCAGGGAATGCTCTTTTGGGGATTGAAATCTTGCTCTTACTGAGGTGGGGGGAGATGTCACAAGCTCACTCTTACCACTGGAGTCGGGGGGGGTCATCCGCCAAACTGCGTCTTGTGTGTGGGGCTGTGTCAGTGCCGGGAGTCATAGCATTACCTCCTGTCTGTTCCAAAAATAATCTAGGATTTTGCATGAGCAGAGATTGCAGCTTCTCCTGAAAGTTAATGAAAACTTTTCCCAAAAGCTGACTTACTTGTGCAAGGAAAAGTTGCCTCTACGTCCATCTTAGCAGAGCGTCTCGAGCAGCTTGAACAGGGGTACCAATCCTACCCACGGAGGCTGGACCCAAACCTCAGACCTCTCCAGGCAGACCAGATGCGCTGGTGAGCTAAGCTCCAGATGTTTTTCTAGAGGGTTTTGGGTTTTTTTCCACAGCATTGGCTGACCTTGGCCAGACCCTCAGGCATTTACCCACAAGCAGCAGCAGCAGCATTACAGAGTACATGGCAGGGGAACAAGAACATGGTAGTGTTCGGTGGAGTGGGTTCTGGTACGTGAAGTACGTGCCCACAGCATGCACCAGTGTAAAACCTGTGTCGGGGCCTCTGACGCATTCATTCAACAGATGCCCAACACGCTTGTGCCCCATCTGCTTCGAATTTCTGCTCCAAGTGGCACAATTACACGCAGACAGGGGATGTGGCCTGAGCTATGAATTGACACGGTGTACCCCATAATTCAGCCCAGGGCCTGTACCATGAGATTGTCCCACCTCCTGTTACTCATCCTATGAAGAAAAATGTGTGCTGGGAATGAAAACTTCCTGAGAGAAGCCTGCTGAGACAAGACTGAAAAATACTGAGGGATAAATCACACTGGCTAAAGGAGAATTGGGCTCACTTCAAAATATTTCTTGCGAAAAACACTGATTCCTCATGGCATTTTGGCATGAACTTCTTAAACTCTACCAGCTTCCCAAAATATGAGTTTTACATCAGGTCTCCTTGAGAAACTTCATATCCCACCAGCTGAGTGGTGCTGCACACCATATGGCTGTTGCTATGGCAGATGGAGTTCAATTAGTTGACGTGTTGCAACCACGATTTTCAGGTTTTTGCTGCCTTGCACCTCGAGCAGGAGGAGAGTTGGGAACCACCACCTTGGGTGCAGTTTCCCTACTGAATTGCTTGCACTCGCAGAGCAGCAAATTAAAAGCAAAGCTTTGGGGCCAGAGGCTCGTCTTCTGAGGTTGTGTCTGCGTAAAGAGGGTTGTATTCCTCCTGGCTTGTCAATCGTGCTGCTAATCCCTCTATGCCTGGTTGTACCCATAGCAAATATAAAGTATCATTCTTCCCAGTCCCTGGCTAGATTGGTTTTCTCCCGGGGGGTCCATGAGACATGTCCATGGGCGGTTCTCAATCAATCAGTGATGACCTGCACAGATAGTTGTTTTCATGCCCTCCTGAACGTCATTCAGCTTTCTCATGTACCTAGACCTTTGCTCAGCAAATTAAAAGGTGACTTGGTGTGCTTAGTTCCTCACAGTGGACCATTGGCTGGAAAGGATCTGGTAGTGAACCAGGGCCAAATATCCAGTTTGTATGCGTAACTCTTCCTAACCCTTGATGGAAGGAGTGTGATACTTCTGAAATATGGAGCTCAAGTTTCTTTCTGCTGCTTTGCCATTTGGCTTAGACACAAGAAGACTTTCTTCCCATGTGCAGAAATGGGATTATTTCTCCTAATGTCAGGCACCTAGAGGACAGCACTGGTTACCTGAGACCACAAAAAAAATGGAGGAATCTGCTCTTTTGAGACAAATTCCTCAGGACTTGGCACCTTTGCTAAAATTGAGAGCCAAAGCGGTGTCATCATGCTCTGGCTCTTTGACACAGACATGTTTGTAATCCACAATGCAGCAAACTAATGCCTCCAAGCTGTGTTCAATCCAGTAAGACCGACCTAGCATATTTTAACAAAAGCTTTTTAATTACCCTTTGGGAAATACTGATGAATTATCAGGAAGAAAACTTCTCAGCTGGGTGTTCTCAGAAGGTGCAGAGCAGCTCCCAAGGAGCTGAGGTATTCAACACCTTGTTGAGGTGTTCAAAGTCAACTGGGGTTAAAAAATGAACACTCCATAGCAGAAAGTAAAAGAATGACGACAGTGGGTCAGACGTGGTGCGTCTCCTTGTCCCAAACCTCCCTCTAGCAACAATGAGTAGCAGATGTTCAAAGAAAGATGAGAAACAGGGTAAATGCAAAGTGATCCTCTCCCTATATGTCCTCACGGCTTTTGGCACACAGTGGTTTCAACAAGTCTGTAAGTCTCAGGGAAAAATCATATATGAGATCTTTTTTTACTTCTTATTTCTGCAATGCATGACTATGTGATTTTTGTCCTGAATCTGCATGAGCTCATTCAGTCACTGACCACGGCTTTTCAGAAAGATGGTATTATCCAATAGCCAGAACTTCTCTGTGGCTTTCCACATGACTGCGGTGGAAGGGCAGCATGCCAGGCTATCTAAATCCAGCCAGGAAGCCTACAAAATACCACTCAACAAGTCACGTCAGCTCCAGTTTCCTAGTGGTTACATTAATGGTTGCAGCTCTGACCACAGTGGGAATGGTGCGTACTCCTCTGCAGCGTGAAAGCAAGGCCACAACTTTGTGTTGCTCAGTCCTCCAGGGACAAAGGGCCATTAAGATCTGCCAGGATGACAGAGAGGACGTGACCACCCCGAGGGGCAGTCCCAGGCTGTAACCCACACCGGAGACCGCCTGCTTCCACAGGCTGAGCTGGTGGTAGGAGAAAAAAGGGGAAACTTGGGTCAGCCTAATCCAGCATTAAAGTCCTGGCTAATTCTCTCCTTCCTGAGGACACCTGAGCCACTGGGTTGGCACGTGGGGGTCGGCGGCTGCCATCCCAGTTGTCTCGAGCAGCTGCAGCCGTCTGCAATACTTGTCGTCAGCAAGGTACAGTTTGTGCAGCATGGACGCCCCAGTGTTGGATTTCTGCTCCTCAGGAGTCACCTCAGACCTGGGGAGAGAGTGATGCAGCTTTCTGGACAAAAGGAGAGGAGATATGTCACATAAACATCTCTGGTGTCAGGTGGGAGATGTTAAATTTCTGTGTCTCTCCAGTAGGGTTGCTTGGGAGGAGGGAAAAGTGGTTGCACGGAGCAGAGCTCTCGCCTTACCCCAGGAGTCTGACCTGTTGGGAACGAGGATAAACACGGATGCTGTGTTGGAAACTCTGCAAAGGGCAGGCAGAGGGAAGGCAGGGAGGTCCTACCCCACGGGGGGGAATAGGGCGGGTCGTGTTGTAAGCAGTTCATCTAGAGATTTTATCCCCAGTTGCTGCCAACAACAAGGGAAATTGTTGAGTCTGTGAAAAGGTGAGATGAAAACACTCAAAGTGGTTCTTGAATGTATGCTTATAAAGTGTAAACGATCTGTGAATTGTGGCTTTCCAGCTTTGGATCTTTATAATGTAGTGATGCATGCACTCAAATCCACTAACAGTCATATAAACTGACCTGAAAAAAAATCAGACTGATGCAAAACCTAGAAAGGAGAAAAGATACAAGAACAACATGCTTCACATTTCCCTGTCCTCTTGGGTTGTTACACCCACTGAGGTTGAAGCAACCTTCCAAATGCATAAACAAAGAACTAAAAATAACACCAAATGATTAACTCATCCAGCCATATATTCACAAGTGACGCTTACTTTTAAAATAAAAGGATCAAGATTGGATTTTTTAAATCCTCCCTATGTTATTTAAGCACACCATAGACTATGGTGAGTAAAAATATCTATATTGACTTTGACTCATTGACTTTGCTTTCTACCTTTCACACTGATTTTTTTTGTTTGTTTGGTTTGTTTTTGTGTTTTTGGGGTTTTTTTTTGTTTTTTTTTGTTTGTTTTCCTTTTTATCTTTATTTTCCACTGCTTGGAGAATGAAATCAGCCTGGCCAGAGAAAATTTCTAGTTCTTCTGCCCTCGCACAAAGCGGCTGGGCCAGTCTTCACCAAGACATAAACATCCGTCTGGGGCCTCTCATCAGCCCAAGGGGCAGGGGGTGACATCCAGCCTGGAGGATGCTTGTGTAGAGCAAGGAAGGTGAGCAGGATATGAGAGTGACTCCTACAAGTTTCAGTACTGGCTCAACTGCAGGGTTGCTGAGTGCCCTCAGGGAGGTCCTGGGCCAAGTCCTGGACCACAGTCCCACATCTGTAAAATGGGGATAATATTTTCAAAGCTTGCACAGCTTTTGGGAGGGTTATGACTATTAATGGCCATGAGAAGCTCCACCATGGCAGCGATGGGATCCTTATAAGGACTGCTGTCTCTCTCTTGAGAGAAAAGACTTAATTCAAATCAGCTGTCTCCACGGGTATTAAAATTGTTATCACCGTTTGTCTTTTGGCTGCCTTGGTGCAATCTTTCTCCTTTTAGAACTAAAACTGCATTTTAAAGCTTTAAACTGAAATTTGACCTCCACAGCTTGGCCAGATTCCTTGAAAATAGAGATTGGAGTTTGCTTTTGAATTTCTTCTCCCACTCCTTGCCACGACTGGGTTTGAAAACATAAATACCAGCCATCAGCATTCAAATAAAAATGACTCTGGAGTTTGAGGAAAAATGGTACCATTATTTGGAAGCCATGCTACAAACTGCCTGCTTCCCTCCTTCATGGGTTTATGAAAGGTATGACCTGCTTGACTAATGTGATCTCCTTCTATGACCCACTTAGTGGATGAGGGAAAGGCTGTGGATGTTGTCTACCTAGACTTTAGTAAAGCCTTTGACACCATTTGCCCCAGCATTCTCCTAGAGAAACTGGCTCCTCATGGCTTGGACAGACATATGCTTCGCTGGGTAAAAAACTGGCTGGATGGCCAGGCCCAAAGAGTTGTGGTGAATGGAGTTAAATCCACTTGGTGACAGGTCATAAGTGGTGTTCCCCATGGCTCAGTGCTGGGGCCAGCTCTGTTTAATATCTTTATCGATGGTCTGGACAAGGAGGTTGAACGCAACGCACCCTCAGTAAGTTTGCAGATGACACCAAACTGGGCAGGAGTGTTGATCTGCTCAAGGGTAGGAAGGCTCAACAGAGGGATCTGGACAGGCTGGATTGATGGGCCAAGGCCAACTGTATGAGGTTCAACAAGGCTCAGTGCCGGGCCCTGCACTTGGGTTACAACAACCCCATGCAACGCTACAGGCTTGGGGAAGAGTGGCTGGAAAGTTGGAAAAGGACCTGGAGGTGTTGGTCAATAGCCAGCTGAGTAGGAGCCAGCAGCGTGCCCAGGTGGCCAAGAAAGCCAACAGCATCCTGGCTTGCATCAGAAATAGTGTGGCCAGCAGGACTAGGGAAGTGATCATTCCCCCATACTTGGCACTGGTGAGGCTACACCTACAGTGCTGTGTTCAGTTTTGGGCCCCTCACTACAAGAAGGACATTGAGGTGCTGGAGTGTGTCCAAACAAAAGCAACAAAGCTGGTGAAGGTTCTAGAGCGCAAGTCTTATGAGGAGCAGCTGAGGGAACTGGGGTTGTTTAACCTGGAGAAGAGGAGGCTGAGGGGAGACCTGATCGCTCTCTACAATTGCCTGAAAGGAGGTTGTAGCCAGGTGGGCGTTGGTCTCTTCTCCCAAGTAACAAGTGATAGGATGAGAGGAAATGGCCACCAGTTGCGCCAGGGGAGGTTTAGATTGGATATTAGGAAAAATTTCTCCACTGAAATAGTTATCAAGTATTGGAACAAGCTGCCCAGAGAAGTGGTTGAGTCACCATCCCTGGAAGCATTGAAAAGACCTGTAGATGTGGTGCTTAGGGACATGGTTTAGTGGTTGGACTTGGCAATGCTAGGTTAACTGTTGGACTTGATGATCTTAGGGGTCTTTTCCAATCTAAACAGTCCTATGATTCTGTGATTCAGTGCAATAAAACACAGTTTTAGTGAAGAAGTAAAATTAGTTCCTGAGTTTCTGTCCCAAGTTTCCTACCCCTGACTGCTATTCCAGACTGTTTATATGAAGATGCCCTATTGGGATAAGGCAGTGAATCTAGCCAATGTTGCAGAGATGAATGCCTTTATTCTTCTTGAAATAAAAATGGTGTCATGGGATCTTTCATGCATCCCCACAGGCAGAAGCTTGATTTAAAATGTCATCTGAGGGATCACATCACTAGAAGCACATATTACTTCCTAGCTCGGTGCTAGGGTGTTGACAGAAAGCAATAAAGTGTCCTCAGCCATGATGTGCAGTTAGACTTTGTGCTCCAAAGTGCAGCTCAGCATCTGGGCACCTGCACGGCTACGAGTGCCCTGGGCTGTCTGGTCCCTGGACCATGATGGCAGGATTGCACCTCTTCCCTGGAGATATTTTTCTATCTGATTTGGTATAAGTATAGCTTTGTAAAGAGCTAATGAACTTGAAACATCCCCACTGCAGCATTTACTCAGCTTTGGCTTTTAAAAGTGTAATTTACTTTTCCCCATCCACGCCGCTATTTTCAGACATAGTACAGGAATTTCAAGGGTAAAGATCCTTCATAAACAGAGAGTTTACCATAACTTATCTATTATTTCAACCATGCCTCGAAACATGTTTTCCTAATGGTGTCAGCAACTTCCAGCTGACATCACTGGACATCATGGACCCCCATCATGACCTGGAGAAGGGCTGGAGCCTGGGGCACTGGGAAGTAAAGATGGCTGCTCCTGCCATCAGCTGGGAAAGGTGGAGCAGCAGGCACCACCACGTCTTCAACCACCCATTACTGCAGGACTGTCTCTCAGTCCAAGCTTCCTCACCCAGCAAAGAGCTACAAAATCTCCAGGGGTTATCTGTTTTTGCCACTGTCCTCGCAGAGTTTCTTGGTGGAAGAAAGAAGGGAAGCATTTTGTGGTTAAGAAGGTGAAAGGGGGACCGTGCAGAGGAGCGAGGCTTCCCTGGCTGGAGTGGGATTGCCCTGAGAAGAGCTGGTCTGTGATGGGCATCCAGACTGCACGGAGGTGGAGGGCAGCCCAGATGTGGCCTGCTTGGAGAAGCACTTTGAGATGAAAAGCGACTACCCAGGCTTTGGAAAACAGCCAGCCTGGGGGAGTGGAGTGGAGTGCATTGCACGGCGAGGTACACTTGCAGGAGGAGTGAAATTTTCGCTGAAGTTGCTAGAACATTTTTTTTGAGCCTGGCTTGACATCCTGCCCCTCCCACTGTCCGGTGTGTTTAGGAAAGGCAGACAACAGGCAGTTAGGGTATTGCTTAACAAACACTTGGCCATGAGGAAAAAATTACTTTAACCACGACGTGGCAATCTCAGCTACACTGAGGTTACTACCAGGAGTAGAGCTGTCTCACCACCATGCAGCATGCTTGGCTTTCTGCCCCAGGAGCCTGTGCCCTCCAGAGCAAACCCTTTCTCTGCTCCTACAGCCGTTCCAGATTTCTTCATGGGAATTTGCCGTGTTGAACAGCAGTTCAGGACTACTTTTTTGGCATGGGGCCTCAGAATCAGCTCTGCTCTCTGATGGCTTCCTCAGGTGTCCTCCAGAGATGTTTTCAAAACAATAAGTGAGCTGAATAGGTAAATTCTCCTGGGGGGAAGGGAGGGAGGAGTGTTCTTCCGTGATTTGCTGTCTACAAGGAAGACAAGAAGTAAATAAAGTAAGCGAATAGGCATCTTCGTGAGGCCATTAATCTGAGAGGGAAGAAGTTGAGCTGATGGGGGAATGATGACTCCGCAAGCGTTTATCAGTGAAAGGGTTTAATGGCACAGCACTAGCTCCTCAGCATAAGGAATCTGGGTTAGTTCTCGCGCTGCTCGAGTCACTGTGTTGGTATAGGCACTGGCCTGCATCACTGCTGACCCTTTCTGCAAGCAGGGAAAACTGCTGGGCAGCAAACTCATATGTTTGTCTGCAGCCAGGCTAAGGGACACCTTTCGTGCCCCTGTACAGCATCGCTTGGTCCGCAGGAGCAAAAGTGCAGCTTTTCCTCCAGGTCCGGTCCCAGGAACAGCTTCTGAGTCCGGTCCCAGGAACAAGTCCGTGTGCAGCGTGCCGGCAGAGGCCAAGGCAGCAGGCTCCCTTCTTGCACTCCTACAGCTGCTGCTGCTGAAACACAACCCTCGTTTTAAATCAGCTGCAGTGAAACGGAAGGCTTTGAGAAAACAAACTCCCTCCAAACATATCCTTAACTTCATTTCCTCTGGTGGCCCTCCTTCTTTCTGGGCTAGGTTTCATGGGTCACTTTGTATTTTATTATTTTTTTCTTCTTCTAATTTTAATTCTTGTCCCACCAGGGGTTGTTCTTTCATAGGATCCCAACCACCAGTTCTCAGATGGCAATGAGAGCTGAGACAGGCACTTGCCTGTGTTCTCTCTGCTTTTTTCTTTTATCTTTTTTCTAGGTTTTAAGCTGAGCTCTAACATATTTTATTCATTTAGGAGGATTCTTTTACACCACAAGAAAAGTAGATTGTCTGCCTGGTCTGTAATCATGCTAAAAAGATTAAAACCAATAATAAATACAGTTTTTTTCTTAAAATATTTTTTCCACCAAACTCCACTTCGATTGAAATGCAGCCCTTTAAGCACCATTTATTTATCACATTTCCAAAACCACAGTTGGATCATCCTTATCAACAGTCTCTTCTTACAAAGACAGCAATGTTCAACGCCCTAAACAGGGGTAGGGTTAAGATCCACTCACCCTAGGAGTTTGGCCGGAGCAAAACCGGCAGAACCCGGCACCTTTTCTGTTGGAGCTGTCTTCTGGATCAGACCCAGAGGAGGAAGGTGAGGGACGGGCTGGCCCCTGCTCTCCTGGCTGGGCTTGGTGGCCCGCGGGCTCCCATGGCTGCATTGCAGCAGACACCACCCACGCTTCCTGTGGGCATTGGGGCTAGCTCACAAGAGCATGCAGAGCATTACTTGCTGGGCACAATTAATGTGGTCTTTGTTACTCTGAGGCAGTGGATTAAATCATTTTTTGCCAAAACTCTGTTCTTTAGTGCAGTATTCCCAAGCCGGGTGCTCTGGCAGGCTCAGCAACTCCACCGAAATGCCACTGACTGGGACTGGAGTTTCATCTCCTCTTCCATCTCTCTTGTTGGCAAAGAAGGTTGAGGTTTGCCTCATGCAACCCAGTCCTGGAGCACTGCTGTCCCCATCTAGGGAGCACTCCCTCAGGACAAAACTGGCAGGTGGAGGAACCCGGCTCTCTGGTCTTTGTAATAGCAAGAGAAAGGTCCCAAAGCGTGCAGCTCCCTTTCCCCCCCCTCAGCACAGCAGCAGCAAGCTCAGTCCTTCGCCACGGCCTCTGCCACTCCTCCGTGTGTGTGTTTTTTTATTAAAAAATAATTATTTTAAAAAATTATTTTAAAAAATAATTTTTAAAAAGCAATTTACAAGTCCTTCCCAAGAGGCTGGGAGTCCTGGGCTGAAGACCCACCTCCAGCCCGGCGATCTCCCCGGCGACGTCCCGCTCCCCGCGGAGCCAAACCCGGGCAGCGCTGCCCGCCGGCCCCTCTCCGCA
>VXBL01007874.1:1108173-1126150 GCA_013400195.1 Aramus guarauna
CGGCTCCCCGCCCGCCTCCACCTCAGCGAGCAAACCTGCCAAAACGGGGGCTGAATCCGCCCTCTCTCCCTCCGGAGAGGCGCTTGAGATGCGGGTAGGTATGGGCACACCGCCTGAGAGCATCGCCCGGTTCACACCTGGTGTTTTCCGTGTGCGACGGCACCGGTTTGTAGCTTTGATCTCTGCCTCCTTCAAGAAGCCTGAACACTCGGCAGTCACCGACCTTCACCGCGGTGGGGGCCGTGATCCCCCAGCCCCACCGGCCGGGAAAGGTACAGGTGGCTTTGCCCAAAGACCTGCGGCGGTGGTCCCCGTTTTCCCTCCGAAAATGCAGGCTATGGCACCAGGCAATGCTGGTCAGGCCTAGGAGCCAAACCATGTGTCAAAGCCCTGTCAGGGCTCCCACGTGCAGTGAAAAGCTGGAGACCCCTAAACTAAGCTTTTATAGGAGTATTTAGGTGCTTTGCTCCCATTGGATTCAATGAGAGCTTGGCACTCGGGTATCTTTGTGGAACCAAGCGGTTAGGTTATGCTAAAAAAGGGCAAAAGAGCAAGAGAAGTAGGCTAACATAGGTTTTAATTTGGCAGCATCCTTTTACGGCATATTTTCATAAAGTGAGTTAATTTTGCCCCGCTGGTAACACTAGTTACTGCATTTTTTTCATGTTTCTTATTGAATGGAATGAACTTTTAGATGGAAAACACTGAATTGTGTAGCATCGGGATAATAATGCTCTAAATTATCATTTTTTTATTACTTGTGGATGTTTATTCTTGAGCTGGTGAAAAACAGATGGGCACCTATCAACAAACACATGATAGTGGCAAGAGCAGCTGGACAATGCATTAGCTCATCTCTATTAAAAGCGTATAATTGAAACTTCAATATCAGAATTCGCTTAAAAATGGGAAGCAAGTTCTTACTGCAAACATCAAACAAGTTTTCCTGTGTTCGTCATTGGTAAAGTTCAGCAACTGGCTGTACTCATGGACATTTCAGTCTATTTAGAATATTTACACTGACAGTTTCCAAAGAAAAGAAGAAACGGGACATGGGAATGACTCAGTAAGCACAAATTTCAGATGTAACATCTACTGAAAAGTTCATTAAGTACCTACCTATCTGTTTGACTCCAGGTCCATTAATCCCAGAGTGAAAGCTCTGACAACCACCTTTTGGTATGGGCTTTCAGAGACGTCTTTCTTCTTAGTCCACATACCCCCTCCCAAAGGAAGCCCCCGTGCAATGTCCCCATATGACTTTTACATCCACTGGAGATTGACGGACCTACATCTCCACTGACTTCTGGACGTTAAGCTCTGAGATACCTCTCTGTGTGGCTGCCAACTATGCTCAGTCAGAGGAATTCCTCCTGGAAATGTGTATATTGAAGGAGTGTGGATGGTATGGGATTTTATATGCTGTAGGATTAACCTTTACTCAGCTCATATACTGGGGAGGAGGATTTAAGTGATGTGCTGCAAAACGTCCCCTGAAGATGCTAATCTCTCTCCCTTCTTTTTTATTTCTCTTTAAGCCTTCTTCAGGAAATTGCTTGTGGTTTAAAGGTGAGATCTCTGATTTACCAGCAAATACATCTCCCAGGGGCCCGAATCTGCATTTCACACACAAAAAATCACTTTCAGCCAGCTCAGGTGTCTGGCGAAGCACCAGTGTATAAACCAAGGTAAAGAAGAGATGCAGAGAACAGAGAAACGTGCTCCTGGAGCCACGGCAGAGGAAACAGCCCGTCTCCAGGACTCAGCAGGGAGCTCTGAAAACCGGGATACGGCACCAGCGAAACAGTTTGAAAGGCCAAAGAAGCAGTGATTTACCTGAATGAAAGCTTGCTAAAGGTTAGACATGCCTTTTCTTGAGCAGAACTGTATGTTTTTATTTGGGTGGTTTGGATTTCTGAAGGTTGGATTTCCCATAGAGTCCAAATACAGCCTGAATGGGAGTTCGGCCATTTATCACCCTGGGAATGTAAATCAGACCACGGACTACCCTGAAACTGCTCGTTCTTGTAGGGTAATCACGAATGTGAAACAGGTTTACATGCTTCAAAAGTGAGCAGCCGGTATTTAGCATGGCAGGCCAAAGAGCATTTATTATCCCAAATCCTGCAATGATTTCTGTAAAGCTGTAAAGATTTCAGTTGTATCCAAAACATATCATTAGGCCTTCTCTTCATTTTAGGTAATTAGAATCTTCCCAAATATCTCTGAGCGTTTGCATTACTTTGTAAATTTTCCCCAAATAGTTTAGACAAATTATTTTCAGCAGATGGCTTGTTATGAATAGCCTGTGAATTTTTCACTTTGACATCTGTACTGTGTTTACTGGGTGGTTTAATCAGTTCCTGGGCTGAATGACTGAAATGTTTGCAAGGGAGAAAAAATGAACACAGGATACTAAATAAGAAACAGTGCGTTTCAAGGACAAACATATTCAGCTGACTGTGCTCACAAACATTTTCAGAGGTTTCCAGCAATCGCTGACTACCCCGTGGATGCTGGGTGCCACGATGTACGTATGCCTGCAAATCAAACTCATCTCGCTCAGCCAAAAGTGTCATTATGAACCTTTTCTCATTTTTTTAGCAGCCATGTTATGTAGTCAGAACGCATTAGCAGAATTTTTGCTCCAACAAGTTATATTTTAACCCCATGACTGTCTGAACGCTGATGTGGAGGTATTGTTAAGCAGAGCTGCATGTCCAAACGGGCTACTTTTATCTCCTTGCTTTGTCTTTCTCAAAATAACATTGGAAGATAAGGGACGCTCTTTCTTTGATCACTAATCTCTGACTCTTGAATGGTGACCACAAAGGATAAGTATGCATTGAACAGAAGTCCTAATGATCAACACGTGATTACAGTTTCAAGGAATGGGAAAATTAAAACAGAAAGCAAAAAATCCAAATATGGAGGAGGCTGGAAAGGACAGAAAAAAGGCTAGTATAAAAAACTTTAAATATTTTCAACAGAGCAAAACCATCAAACAAACATATGCATTTGCTGATGAGAATTAGCATATTCTTGCTTTAGCGGTGTCCTCTCCTACCTAAAGAGAGTTTAATTAATAAGAAAATCACAGTCATACAGAGCAAACCATTCGGACAAGGATTGCCTCTGTGGTATGTTCATATGGTGCATGGTACAAAGGAGTCCTAGCACTGCCATCATGCAAATATTAAATAAAAATAGCATTAGGAGGAGTGACAGGAGGTTGTGAGACTGCAGCACCAGTGGCAAAGCCATCTGCAGCAGCGCAGGCTGCAACACGCTCCAGGCTTCAGCCGTGCCTTTTCTCACGCCAGATGCTGCTGCGCCCACCACCTCGGCTCACCCCCGAGTCCCCAGCACGTCTGGCAAGCCACGGACGGCCTCGGGCTTCTTGAAAGGCTTGTGATTTTATGCACTGAGTTGCCATCCAAATGGTAAGTAACAAACACTTTAATAATTCATAACCAGTCAGTAATATCTTAAATTATTTAGCAAACAATTTGTCATCTTTCCTTGTGATGGAAGATGCTGGCTGAAGAGCGGCTGCGGAAGGTTTCGTGTCCACCTCACCCCTCCCCAGGAGCCGGCTTTGCCCCAGCCTGAGCTCAGCCAGGTGGGTGCAGCCTGCAGGGGAGCAGTGGGAGCCCACCTCAACCTCAGGGGTGTGAGACCGGACCCACCAGAGGAACAGGAGGAGCCACATTCAGCAACCTTCTCCTGTCATTGTTGGGTATACTCAGAGACGTATTTCTGGAGCCGTTCTCCTACCCCCTGCCCTCAGTGACAAGACACTAAATTCCCTTATTCCTGCTTTCCTCCAGTTAAGCCTTCATCTTCTCTGCAGAGCAGCACAGACCCTGGAAGACACAGCTCCTGCTTTGTCACCCAAGCTGCTAAAGGATCACAGCAGGCTTAAGGTAGGCTGGCAAGTCAAACGGCCCTTCATTCCCACGTGGTTTAAGCAGCAAGTCCCAGCAAGATGGATGTTATCATCTTCCAAAGGCATGGAGAAGACCTTGGAGCAATGCTTAGTTCAGAGAACCACCTCCGAAGATAAAACCCCAAGAGAAATAAGAGATCAAACACGCTTGAGTCAAAAAAGGTAGTTTTACCTGGTTAGACTGTAGCACAGATCTTCAGCATAACCCCAGCATCACATTAAACACCAACAGCATCCAGTGAAGCCAGCCAAGCTCTCCAGGTGCTTAAAATCATACAAGCACTTAAGACTTTAATTGAGCAAAGCACGTAAGGAACACAAGTGCTGACAGCTTAGGCACCGGGCATGTGTAATAAGTCATAAAGAAGCACTCTTTTTATCATGTTTTAGAAGAAGTCTGTGCTCTTACATCCAAGTAGTTAAAATCCTGCCGATGGATACAATCTCCTGCTTTTTTAGGAGAAGATGTTGCATTGGCTCCAGTGAAGTTATGCCGGCAGAAAATGTGGTTCCTTGCAACTTAGCCCTTTAGCTATGGGATTTGCCATATCAAAATATGTATTTTAATTGAAGAGGTGTATTTTCTTTTAGTAGCAGCCACCCCGCTATTAAAAGCCTTTAAGATGACCCCAACCTTGCTGTGGGCTAGAGCAAACAGCCCACCGGAGCACTGGCGAGCACTGAGAAGGATGGCAAGGGGAGCAGGACAGAGCATCAAAGAGCTGCACTGCTCAAAAACCGCACCAGAAGGAAGCGTGGCCTGATCCTGCCACCACGGCATCCACGCTGTGCTAGGAAGGGGAGAGCTCAGGCATTTTGCAGGGCTTGCTCCCAGGAAATGGTCTAGCCCAGAAAAGCAAGGGAAACTCAAGCCGTTCTTACCCTGCAAACACATCTGTGACTTATTGGCATGGCACAGCATTTTCAAGAGCTCCGAAGCAGGGCTTAGGAGCTTTACCCGCCCCCAAACAGGTGTTTGAAAATCACTTTGAAAATTCCCTCTAGGCTTAAAAGTCACTTCGGTGACTCATGACAGGGAGCTGCTGTTTCTGGGCCTTTTTAATGGCAATTTGGGGAGAAGGGAGAGCAGAGGGAGAGAAGCCTTTCCTCACACAGGGGATGCTGGTCATGAGTCCCCTCGCACAGAGATGCTTTTGCTGAGACCCGGCTGGTCCTGGAGACAGCCCCAGCCCAGCGGGAAGTGGCTGGAGATGGCAGGCAGCTAGGTCCTGAAGTGGTCCTGGAGATTTCTTTGAACCAAAGGACTTGGACTTCATCCTATAACACCTTTTCCAGAACAAGTGACATCTAAATTATCTCTTACAGCAGCTACTATGTGTGTCAGTGCTGGCTCAGTGGTGCTCTTTGCCAGCACAGAAAGCTTCTTTGGGAGTTTCTAAACGACCTCATAAATACATGCCCTTGTTCACAGGTCTGCTCACCCACAAACACCGATGTAACGCTAATTAACTCCTCAGAAGTGCTCTCCTAGCCCTCGGTTCCTGCTGTCTCTCTCCAGCCCTGCTACTGTTTCTCCTTTGATAGATTTTATTGTGCTCAGGCAAATCCTAATATTGCAGGCACTGCGTGGCGGCAGGGCTGTCCCAAGGCTCACTCCCGTTTGATGGTTGCAATAGTTTTTTACTTCCTTTTGAAGCGGTCCTTCCCCCGCTTACAGGTTTTTCCCCTCAATAACCCCCGAACCTTTTTAGAAAAGATACAAGCTGACACAGTTGGTTGATGTCAGGAAAACTGTCAGTTACTGTATGGGCAGAAATCAGCCTTCTGGGAGATGTGATACATTATTCATCATCTTCTGAAGATCATCTAAAGGTCAGGCTATTTTGGCCTCAAGGTGGACAAGATACACATTCAGCCTCACGGGCTGGCTGCGGTTCCTGTACCCGGAAGCCTGAGGCATTACAAAAGGTGCTTGCATCAGAAACCTGAAAAGCAGAGATGGCTTCATAGCTTTGCAGATCACTGTTGCCGGGATCAGATAGCTATTTACAGGTTTTTGGAGACACCCTCGGTCTACCATGTCCAGAGGAAATCGGCCCTTCAGCTTTGTGAAAAGGTAGAGGTTTTCCGTTCCGCTGCTGAGGAACTGCAGGTTTTACCAAGTTTCCTTCTAAATTTTGGATCTGTGCAGTGAGAGAATAAAAGTCCAACAAAACTTCATCTTAAAAGACAAATACATGAATTCAGTTCAGAGCAGCTACACGCCAGGGCCACCGCAGCAAGATGCCCAAGGGCGGTCAGGGAAGGGTAGAAGCTGCCTCAAATCTCAGCTCCTGCTGTCAGCATTGGGTGTTTTGATTTTCCTGAGATGCCCGGTTTCCCAGGGGTGCTCAGTGCTCTGAGAGCTTTGTTTTGACAGTCATGCAGTCAATCATCCCCCCCAGCCATGTTTTGGCCAATATTCAAAGTATCTTTGGAAGGTGTTTAACATTATGGGAAGTTTAAAACACTTCTGTCTTAAAAAACAAAATCTACTTCCCCAGTTAGGTGGAAGCTTTTTGAGTGCTGTGTCAAGCAATATCAAGACAAAATACAAAATCAATTAAAAAAAATAATTAAGTTTTCCATATCTGGGATTTAAAAAGACAATGACTGAAAGAAGATCAGTTACAGTGTAACTGTTACCAAGTAGAAATACTATTTGCATTCAGGAATTACAAATTATTTCCTGGTACCTCCAGAAATTCTGTGGTATTCTCCTACTTCCCTGATGCTGCCTTTGCTTTTAGTGGTGAAGACAGCCACATCAGAGGGACTTAAACTGGATCAGATTCTCATATCCAAATCTGTGTCTCTCATTCACTCTGCAATATACATGCAATTAAAAGGACTAACAACTAGGAGCAGAAACAGAAACATGTAAGGTTACTAACTGTAGCAGTGGTGTAGGACAACGTGTCTTCTTCCACTTGAGGAACATCTGTAAACCCAATACAGTGATTTTCCCAATTGTTTGAGAAATAGACTGTAACACCACGGATTGGCCATTAGACAAACTGCAAAAGTTCTGCAATTTTAATTGCAGTCATTAACTGTCACTGTCCTGTGTTGTCCCCCCATGTGCAGTATTTGGGGCTTTGCTGGGCTGCTGTTTTCCGGGCTGTGCAATGCTCACTGTGATGTCATGAGCGGCGGCTTCTGCAGCAGTAGCTATCACACTGCACAGGGATCTTCACTCGCTTCTTTCATCTTGCTTGAAGGCTGCTTTGTACATCTGTCAGCTTCAACCAAGCTCTGTGTTTGATCTGCCGATTGATGCCTGACTCGAGGTCTGCCGTTAGCATCAGCCAAGGTACTATCCTGTTTGGATTTGCTTGGTGAAACATAAAACATGATATTGTTTTGGTTCTGCTTGTATAAGTGCAAAGCACACCTGGCCGTGATGGAAAATGCAACAGACATGCACACACACCACTACTGGTGAAGGGCATTAATCTGTCCCAAATCCAGACTTAGAAACATGCTGAATAGCTTGGAGTTATGCTGGGGACCACTCTGCTGTCCCCTACCATCAGGTGCACACAGCAAGACAGACGTGGGTGCCAGGTGGAGACCTAGTGCCATGCCAACTTGTGGAATCATGGAATCACAGAATGGTTTGGGTTGGAAGACACCTCAAAGATCATCTAGTTCCAACCCTCCTGCCACAGACAGGGACACCCCCTACTAGACCAGGTTGCCCAAAGCCCCATCCAACCTGGCCTTGAACACTTGCAGGGAGGGGACATCCACAGCTTCTCTGGGCAACCTGTTCCAGTGCCTCACCACTCTAACAGTAAAGAATTTCTTCCTAACTTCTAATCTAAATCTACCCTCCTTCAGCTTGAACCCNCCTGCAGTTGTGCTTGAGATTGCACTGACCCACGTGCAGGACCTTGCACTTGGCCTTGTTGAGCTTCATGCAGTTCGCATGGGGACACCTCTCAAGCCTGTGAAGGTCCCTCTGGAATTGGTATCCCTTCACTCCAGCATGTCAACCACACCACACAGCTCGGTGTCGTCAGCAAACTTGCTGAGGGTGCGCTCAATCCCACTGTCCGTGTCGCCGACAAAGACGTGCAATAGTACGAATGCCCACAGTCCGTATAAACTGAGAAGTTTTTACTTCGCAGCAGCTTTAACTACCACCTGAGAGAAAGGCAGAGTTCATCTGGTCAGGTAAGAACTGTAATGAGCTGCTCTGTACTTAAATGACATCTAATTTCCTGGCTTGCTTATAGGGCAGGCATAAACCCCACCAAGCTGTGGTGTGCCCTGCAACACAGCTTCCTACCTAGCCAAAAACTAGATAGTGAACCTGGAAAAGCCTCATTCAGTGCCTTCTTTGTATCACTTTTACTGGCAAGGTCTCAGCCCAGTTCCACAGACTGGGGGAGAGAGGCACTCTCCATGCTACAGAAGGGTGAAGCCAGGGACCACAGAGGTAAGCTGCATACACAGAAGTCTATGGGGCCAGGGGGGATGCACATGAGGGTGCTGGGGGTGATGGCCAATGATGCTGTGAGGCCATGGTGTCTCATCTCTGGAAGGTCATAACAACCAGAAGAAATCCCTGATGACTGGAGAAAGATGCTTGCCTTAAAAACAAACAAACAAACCAAAACAAAACAAAAAAAAAAACTGAAAGGAGAATCTGGGGAAGGGCCAACTGGTCACACTCAACCCAGTGCCTAGGAAAATTATGAAGCAAGTCCTGAGGAACTCTGTGTCCACATCATGAAGGACAGGAGAGTGACTGGGAATAGCCAGTATGGGTTCTCCAAGGGCAAAGTGTGCCTGACCAGCCTGCTGCCCTCCTGATGGAGTAAGCAACCCACTCTGCAGGGGCAAGGGCAGTGGATATTGCTTTCCTTGGCTTTAGCAAGGCTTTCACCATGGTGTCCCATAACATCTTTGTAGCCAAACTGAGGTGGTATGGGCTGCATGGATGGACTAGAAGGTGGGTGAAAAGCTGTCTGGATGCTTAGGCTCCAGAGGGAGTGGTCATGGATTCAGAGTCCATCAGGCAGCCAGTTATGAGTAGTGAGTTTTGGGGTCAACATCGGGGCCAGAACTGGTTTACACCAATATCATCCATGACCTGCACAATGGGAGATAACACATCCTCAGCAAGTTCACAGTGTCAAGGCAGGAGGAGGTCATTACCTCAGAAAGCAGGGCTGCTGTTCAAAGGACCTGGACAAGATAGAGAAATGGGACACCAGGGACCTCATGAAGTTCAACAAGGACAAGTGCAAAGTCCTGCACCTCATCTGGAACAACTCCCTGCAAGGGTGGAAACCTACTACCCCGGCAGTAGCTCTGCAGAAAAGGACCTGAGGGTCCCAGTGAGAAACAGGTTGAACATGAACCAGCAGTGTGCTCCCACAGGGATGAAGGCTAACTCCAGACTGGGTTGGATCGGCAAGTGCGTAACCAGTAACTTATGTAGAGGATGAGCATGATGTGTGAAGAAAAGCTAAGGGAACTGGGTTTATTTAGTCTGAGAAGACTGGAAGGACAAGAGGTAGCAGTTATGAGTTGCAGGAAGGAAAATTCTACCTGGACATACGGAAAAACCTTCTTTGTTTTGAGACCTGAGTCAGACATGGGACCAGGGGCACAGAAATGGTGGGGAACTTCCATCCCTGAAGATTTTCAAAACCACCCAGCAGCCTTTCCTCTACCTGCTACCAATGCAACAGCCACTCTTCCAGGGACTACAAGAAATAAACATTTTTACTTGGCTTATTCTTAAATGCCTCACAGGACCCAAAGCACAAAAAGTACCATTTACTGAGTGAAGGCAAATTTTTACACTCTCTTAGGAACAGAGACACTGTGACTGGTCCAAGGGCAGTGTAAGGGCAGGAAGGTGAGTGCCTGGGGCTGCGGCAACACTTGGTCTCATCACCTTGGTATGGGACTTCATGAAACGATTGAGAAAGCTGCTAGTGGCCACACTTGAGTTGGAATTTGGCTTGGAGTGAAGTCAACAAGAAAGGGAAAAAAAAAAACATCAAAGCTTTCCTTTCAGGGTCAATTTACACCCTCAAATTGTTTGTTGTTTGAGTCAATCTAACAGCTTGCTGCTGAAGGGGAGGGTTTGCTTACCTCCAAGGACCCCAGCCCTCTCCTGCTCGCCCAGGTCCCTGGTCCCACCACCTCCTCTGCTCAAGCACTCATCAGCCCCTGCTGTCAGCTGCTCCAGGCGTCCAGAGACAAGCAGCAAAGAGCAGGAGCTAGAGGGAAGGAGCAGGACTTGGCCCTTTCTGAAGTGTTGAGCTGTTAGGTTGGCTCAGCCACCTCCTGTCACCTCCTGCCAAAGGGCTGGGTGGGAGGGAGGAAGGGAGAAGGGGCTAATGGAGCTGTCTCACTGCAAAAGAAAATCCTGCCGTTGGAAATGCAGAAGACCAAATTTCCCTAACCTAGTGCTGGCAACATCACTTGAACAGTCTCAGTGTGGAAGAGATTCCCTGGTAAGTGGTGGCCACAGATGTAGCAGCAGTCCTCCCCTCACACGCCACTGGCCGTGCCAAGACAGGCACTGGCTGCCCTGCTTGGTCTCTGCACAGCGGATTGCGGGGTACGTTTACCACCCGCAGAGGGGAGGTCACTCAGTGTCTCTCAAGTGCCCAGAAGGGCAAAACCACGGTTCCCAGGTGGATGTTTTTCCCACATCTACCTAAGGCCAAGGAGGCAGGATCTGCAGGTATCTAGTGTTGCCCAGCATAGAGACTGGCGATTACTGACTAACCATTTTTACATAAAAGAAGATAGCAACATGCGTGGGTCAAATTGTCTTTCTGCTTCGTGCATTGCAACCTAGAAGGCTGCCTTTCCTACCGCTGCTGCAAATCAATCCTTCAAAAGTTTCCTGGCTCAGTCTCCAAATCACTTGTCTTTGATTATTTCTAGTTCCACTGTATAGTCCATCATGTCTCAAGGCCACGGGACAAAAGCCAGGAGTCCTGCAACTGCTCACTTAATTCCTTGGGTGTCTTCCCTGCTGATACATAGCAGAGATTGGCAACTAATCTATATATAGTACAGCACCGCAGCCGAGACACAATGGCTGCATTCAGCGTGCATGCATGATGATGTCAGCAATGGCTGTTTAATTGCATCATGGGAAGTGAGGGGAGAAAAGAATTGGAAGAAAAAAAAAAAANAAAAAGAAAGGGGGCCCCTGGCCCCTCCACTTTACATAATTTCCTTCACCGCCAGATGGGAACGCATGGGAATGCCGGCCCCGCATCTCGGGAGCTCCCTCCCCAAAGCCTGGCACGGCCACATCTGTTTCCCTGATTTCCTACGCTTCTGATCTTCTTCACCTGCCCTGCACCCCACCACCTTGGGCGAGCTTCCTGAGATGCTGCTACCGCCATTTGATTTGGCTTCCTGAGGCTCACTCCCTCCTTCCTTATTTTTACTTCTCCGGCTTGCAGTAGCATCCGAAGGCCGGTAGCCGTGAAACACCGAGGAAGGGTAGGGTCTGCACTGCGGAGACCACACAAGCCCCTTGGCTGCTTTTATTTAAACAAATGAGCATCTGTACTGCCAGGCAGGGCTTCACAAAAGGGGCTGTCAGCCTCAACGCAACTCCACTGCTCTGCGGCTAGCAAACAGAAGATATATAAACTTCTCTTCCCAGCAGCCATCCATCATTGTAAATGTACGTGGGTTTTATTTGAAAGGAGAGACAACACCCTGCGTTAGTAAAGCGAAAAAGGGAAAAGATCTTCAGAGCGACAGCGTTCCCCTCTCTGAGACCTACAGCATCAGCCAAATAAACAGCTTTAAAATTTCCCCGAATCCCTGCCTTCCCTTTAAAGTTCCCACTCCTGCAAACAGGACCTGTGGTATCCTCCATTTTAAGAACGCTTCCCTTTGTCTTATCCCCCAGCCTATTTATAGCTCCTGTGGCGGAGGTATACTGGGGAGGATTTACACCAGCGGGCGCAGGGCTCTTCTGCTCACAGAGAGGAGGCACGCCGCAAAGGGACATTTAATAGCCTCTAAGACACACGTGGCTCCTTGGGGCACATTTTCTGGGAGGAGGCTCTCACCCAAAGGCTTCAGCCACGTGTTTTCCCAGTGGCATGGAAGAGAGGTTTTGGACTGTGATGGGCTGCTTTTGTAAGTCCACTTTTGGGAAGGACCGCGGGGATGCCATGAGGGTCCCATGTAGGAGAGGAGACATCCGCCCACTCCTGCTGCCAGGGAAAGCCATCCAGGCAAAGCTTTCTCCCTCCTTGGCTACTTCATGGAGCAGTGAGGAGGGGAAAGGCCTCTTTACGGGTCACTTCATGTTCCCAGGGACTTTGCAGAGAAGCCAGGATCTGAGACTCCAATCTCTTGCACATCGTGCAAACGTGCAACAGCCTTATCTTGTAACCTGAGTCTGGAGAAACCACATGACACAAGGTAGCAAAAGCTTCCTCTGAGTCCATCTTACAGCTTTCCCTACAGGAAACGCAATTATAACCACAATAAATGCTCAAGTGAACCAGAAACTTTGACTATCACCCTGCACGGCGTTCCTTCGCTCTCATAAAGGAGCGCATTCCCTTTGCATATACCATCCCTGACCGGTGTTGGTTTCAACATACAAAACTAAACATTTCAGGTCCAGAATAGCTCAAAGACTGTTTCCTGCTGCAGACAATGCAGAAATACTTCCACTTTTCCCTCTCAGCATTCAATTTGTATCTCTGGAACTGACCTGCCTTGGTCAGAGCAGCTGCGGGAGAGAGCAGCACCTGAATGCAGGTCAGGATTAGTGCTGCACGTAACACAGAACCATCTGAGGGCACATGCCACTTCCCGAGGGTCACAGTTTGCCGACGCTCAGGGAATTACATTGAATGGCCCTAAGGGAGAAGCCGTCTGTCCAGGTTCCCCAGGGAATGAGGAGGAGGCAGAAGGGGATGGGCGGCACTTGGACACAGATAGCCTTAGGATGTAGATGATGTCTCTCTGCAAACAAGCGAAGCGATGTAAGATACTACTCTGAACAAGCTGCACGAGCACCTCACCCTTCCCGGCACAAGGTCAGCCATCGCGGTGCTGCAGTGTGTTAGGGGACACTCACACGTCCCAGTTCAGGGGCTGAACTGGGGGCTGGTAATGGATAGCTGAGGGTGCCAGGCTTCCCAGCTCCCGCAGCCAGATATGGAGGGGAACAGCTGCCTGCGCCCAGAGTTTACACAGCTGTGTGGAAGCGTTAGCAGCTGACAAGCCAGTCTCCCTTAAGCGTTAGCGTAGACCACCTCTTGCAGTTAAAAGCACTCCCCCAGCTGAGTAAAAGGATCTTGGGGATGTGAACAAGAACGAAGGTAGGGCAGACTTTTGAGTTACTGCCAAGTTAACTGTGCGGAGAGGATAAATGCGAAGTGAGGTATCGGAGCAGCAGCAGTGTCAGGAAGCGGGAGGCTAGTAACAAAACATTTGCAATTATTAGCCCATAATGTTGGCACCTGCTTTCTACCTCCAGCTGCTCAGAGCTTGCATTTCTTGACCTGCAGAGCGTGTTTACAAGACATGGCTATTCTGCCAAGCTCTTCCTGAAGGGAAAAGTGATCTGACGGGACATGTCATTGAAGGTGAGTTTGAGAGCCTTTAATACTACTCCAGCATCAGTTTTGACGTATGTTTTATAAAGTCCAACATCCAGTCAGTGGAGTAACGTCTTTTGGGCCAAACCCTGGATTTAGACCCTTCTTAATGGTAGGCATCACGTTTGAAAGCTGTGATGGGGTTAGAGCGGAGTCAGGGTGAGAAGAACAGACATTTGCATCTTCTGGCCTTGAGCCCATCCTGGAGGGCAATAGTCTCACTGTCACCGTCAGAGATTAACGCCAACATAGGTACTTAGTCTAACAAGAAATCTGATTGAACAGATGGTGAATAGAGAGAGATTTGAGATGTCTAGAAGAGGAAACTAGTTTTAGAGATTCAGTCATTGAGAGGCAAAGGTCCTTGTGATGCTAAATCCTATGACATGCTTAGAAATTAATGGTTTCCAGCCAAAATTTCTGAACAGAAGAATGAATGAATCAGGATGCACAGGAAAAAAAAAAAAAAAAGGAAAGAAAGGTCATTTAGTTTCCTCTCAGATGCATACCAAGTAGGAGAGCTAGAGCGAGGCTTAAGCAGAAAAGGTGCTCTGGGAGACTATCAGTATAAGAGGAAAAAACCCTCTTTCTTTAGCAAACCAAAAAATGACACCTTTCCAGCAGTTGCCTTCAGAGCTTTGTGCTGTAAGGCAACACAGGAGGTGCTTAATCTTCCCCGGGATGGGAGAGTAGAGATCGATCCCTAAACTTGGTCATGTCTCTGGGGTTAAAAATAATGACAGCTGTTTGAGTGCAAGCTCTCTGCTTCCCAGAGCCAGCCCGTGAAGGGTGTAGAGATGCAAAGATGCACACCAACAAGATCTATAGATTTGACTTGCACATATGTATAGGGGAGGCTATCTCTGTTCCCCTCTGGATCCCATCACATCCTAACAAGCACATCTTTAAACTCAAGGTGACCCTGCTGTAGGGGAGATGGATGGGTGGAGGAGGGGGGTGTCGAGAGCTTGAATTAATATGCTGAGCAAGGCACTTCCCAATGATTTATACCATGGGGACAACACATACAGCTTCTTTGCTCCCCAACCCTCCACCCTGCTCAAGATCCAACATACCATACAGGAAGCTCAGCAACACATGCAGAAAGTTGAACTTACTACTGTACTTACTAATGGATCCAATGACAGATATACGGTTGAGCGAGAGTCAGTATGCGAGAGCAGGCATGGCAAATTTGGAATCTGAGGCAAATTTAGAAGTTTGTGCTCGCAAGAGGAAAAATGAGGAAAGAAAAAAAAAAAAAGCACAAATCAGCGCTAAAGTGGCACAGTTGTCCATGGAGTGCAGTCGTGGTGAAAGGCCAAAAAAAAAAAAAAAAAAATTCTTCTGAGTGTAATGAATAAATTGCTAACAGCAAGCTAAAAAACTACAACGAAACCTTCCTTTTTTATTTATCTAGGACTATTTGACAAATGCGAAATCCCCAAAGCCTACACCAGCTTCAAGGTCTTGCTGAAGCCCTTCCCTGTGGATAGACCTGTTGGAAGTGCTCCCTTTGTACATTGATTTACCAGCCGAATTCTTGAGTGTGGGAGGCAAAGATCCAAGCAGGATGCAATGCTCTGTCTCTTGCCTCTTTGTTAACAAATAAAGAAGGAAGGGGATTCCTGGGTGCACCAGGACAGGGAGAGTTTTAGGTCTTTACAATCCCTGGAAAATACCATGCAGAACTTGAAGCGATGAATCACTCTGTTGGCTTTTTCTTTGGTATAGCAGTACTGGAGACGGAAATGTTTTTCGGGTCCTCAGGTGCAAAACAGCAACAATGACAACAGAAGTTGAGTCATATGTATTTATTCTTACCTATGCACGTTTGGGGACTCGCACCAGCTACTCAGCTACTCCTGTTCACAAGCCCTGCCGAGCGCTGAGCTTGCGCGCTGCCTTAGCTTTCAACCTAGCAGGGCTATAGCTGCTGCCGGACCATTTCACGCAGGTGGTATAGGGGAGAGCTCCTTATGTGAATGTTTGCCTCTAAAATTACAGTAAAATATCCCCAAACCCACAATTACTGTACCTGGTTCTATTTAACAAAGCTTTTAACCTCCAGACCCCTGGCTTTTCCAGCTGTATTGCTTTTGGCAGGAACACCGTTCTGTTTGTCCTGTAGTGCTTCTGGTGGAAAGCAGATGCTTTCCTTCAAGCAAACAAAGCTTCCAAGTACGGATAGTGGAAAGCACATCCCGACATTGGAAGCAGATGCTAGGGAATGACTCAGGTGCAATCTTCTGCCCCAATGTCCTATTTTCCACTGAAAAAGAAGGGGAAAATTAAAAAAAAAAATAATGTATTTTTAATGCATAGTTTAGCTGCAGTGGCTGGGCAGTTAGTCAAAGCCAGACAAATGTTGCCAGATAGAGATTTTTCCAGCTAGGTGGAAGTTGGCCCATATCTTCAGAGCTATTTTGATGCTCATTAGGTGTCTCTGAAGATCTGGCCAGCCATGCCCAGATTTTAGCATTGTTAGAATGTTTTAACGGTTAATGTTTTAACACAGTTCTGATGTGGTCTTGACACAGTTAAGATTTCAACACAGTTTAAATGATGGGCTTGCCTTTAGTACAAACTACACCGTTTCAAATTCAGACCAGCAACAGTGTATGAGTGGAAGACAAAAGAAAGATGAGAGAAACGGGTGTGAAAAATACTGGAGAGAAGGGAATAAATGGGAGAAACCTCAGCAGAGTGACACAAAGGAGAATGAGCAGAATGCAGAGAAATGCCTCAGACACTCACGTAAGCAGTGAGATTTCATTTATTTGGCACAGAGGGACAATAGCCCCGCTAACCAGGATAGCTATTGTTCTTTTGTTTTTAAGAAACAAAAAGGGTAAATGTGAAGCACTAGCTTCCCAGGGAAAAATCATAAAAATAAGTTCTCATCCTGCTGTCTACCGAGGAACGAGAAACCTCTCGTACTTCACCCACGTGTTTGTCGGCTCAGAAAACAAATGAAATATATTGAGGCCTTGCTCTGTCTGAGGAGAGCCGAGGGTTTTTTTCATAGCAGAACAAGTTAATTGGATCGACAACCATCGAGCCAATGCACTAAGCAAAAAAACGCACGGTGCTATCTGCTGTGTAGTTGAGGATGCAAATGCTCCGGCAGCTAACGTTTCAGACTGTAATATTGGGATATTCCCTTTAGCTTTATTTAAGCATTTTTTCATAAGGAAGACAGAAAGCCATCTGTAATCAGAGGAAGCCTCAAAATTTTGCATTCCTTCAGTGGTGGCGCAGGGAGAAGAAAAGGAAGACTTTGATTTAGAAAGACAGAGGTGCTCAAATATGAGGATGACAGCTGGGGAATAAGGACCCACTGTTCAGGGACAGTGAATTGCTTATAGCCTTTTACAAGCTCAGGGAGGGTGTAAGCTGTAAACAAGGTTCGGGAGCTCTGGCACAAATACAGTGGATCCTGTCAGCAAAAAGCAGCGTAGAGGTAGCCTCGTGAACCTGTTAGAGCCATTTGAAGCATGGACACGCAAAATTCCCCTCTTCAGCCGGTTAGCTGGAAAGCAAACAGCTGTCACTGAGGAAGGCAGGGGTGTCAGATATGCCTGGAGACATGCATCTGGGAATTTCTGCCCAATTAAAGTATTTCTGAGCGCAAAAGATGATGACTTCTACTGCGGGAGCTAGTGGAAAGTGTTATCTGGGAAACCCAAACAGATCAACGGCACGTTTGTGGTTCAGGGAGTTACCGTTCTTCACAACTAACTGGCTTCACCTGGAAAAGCACAACCTCCACAGCATCATAACCATCTGCGGCAACCACAGGACAAACAAACAGAGCTGAGGCAAGGCTCGATGATTTTTTTAACCTCTGCTAGTCAAAGCTGTGGTGGGTTTCACCTGCATGCTCCAATGTGAACATATGGATATGTAATATAAAGAATACAGCCCCCGAGCCAAATCCTTTAGTGATACATAAGGCAAGTTCCCAGCTGAGTATACTACTGAGGGGCATAATAAATATTCATGCTTGTTTACAACTTAATGTTAGTTACCACATGGACTTCGTCAGTGATTTCCATTGCTTGGTCTCGTCTAAGGATGAGAGTGCTCCGGAGCTTCTCGGTTCTCTGAAGGGCGTTTGGCGAGAGATCCTCACAGGCATGGCTCAGGGCTCTGTCAGCAAGAGACATTTCTAAGTAGGCAATTTAAGTTAGTGTTATTTGTGTGTCTAAGGCCTAAACAGAGTAGGAACATCATTCAATATATTTTAGTAGCCAGTTTTCTTTTTCTGCGTTTTGCGTTTTTTTTTTTTAAATTATCGTTACTTACCACTAATTTGTTTTGAGTTTATTTTGCTTATTCACAAATGCTTTCGTTTACAAATCTCTGTGTATCTTACCCTATTTTTATTCCTTTTCTTCTTCTTTTTTTT